>MQRK01221373.1:2606-22231 GCA_001938485.1 Girardia tigrina
ATACACCCGTTACATTATTTAAATGTTATAACTATTCTGCTGTAAATGTCATAAATTTATCAAATATATTGTGCTAAAATGTGAGAGTCAACAGACTTTTGTCCACAGCTGTACATGAAGCTCTAAAAGTGTGTATCAGATCAATTAATAAAATCAAAACTTCTCCTCTCAATTCACGACTGTTTGCAAATTTATGTGAGGAAAACGATGAAACTTCCAACCAATTACTTTTGCACTCCGAGGTAAGATGGTTGTCAAGGGGCGATAGTTTGCAAAGGCTTGTTAACTTGTACAATTCATCTGAAGAATTTCTATGGAATTTGGATCGATCATTATGTAACGAGTTAAAACTATACAAACATCACCACTTAGCAGACATTTATTCAAAATTCAATGAAGTACAGAAGCGTTTGCAAGGAAAAAATATTACAATTATTCAAGCCAGTACAATGATAATGAGCTTTCAAGTAAAATTGGAACTATTCAAGTCATCATTAACACGTAAGGATTTTAAATATTTTCCAAACTTGCAAATACTGAAAGAATCAGAAAACATTGCAGACTGAGTTGGAGATATTTATTAAACATCTTGATCAGTTATTAGAAGATTTCAAAAAGTGTTTCGAAGATTTGGAGAATATGCATGTTCCAGAATGGCTTGTTACTCCATTTTATGCGAAAATAAATGATGAATGTAATGAATGTGGCCTGGAAGATGAACTTATTGAAATGAGTGTAGATCTCGAAGCTAAAGTCTTATTTAAAGGAGGAGACATCAGTGGATATTGGAGGAACATCAATATTGCTACAAAGTATCTCAAGCTCAGGGCTGCAGCTGAGCCTTTCTTACTTTCATTCCCAACGTCGTATATGGTTGAAGGTGGTTTTAGCCATGCTAACACAATTTTGACAAAACAGAGGATTAGATTAAACCTGGAAAACCGTGGTGATTTAAGACTTAAGCTCACTAATTTTCAACCTAATATCAATAGTCTTGCCGCTGCTCATCAACCACAACCATCTCATTAATGTAATTATTATAAAAAATAAATATTTACATGTCAGTAAAGTTTTTTTGATTATTTAAATCAAAAAGTATATTAAATTATTTCAAAAATGGTTAATGATTTCATTAAACTTAGGTAGGGGTCGAGGATAAGATAATTAGGTCATAAAGGGGTCGACGCGTTAAAAAGGTTGGGGACCCCTGTTTTATATGTATTCCATATCTCGGTATTAAGTATCACCTGGGTTACATTATCCTGTATAAACTGTCACATTACTAAATGGACCGCTGGTGACTTTCAAACTTGTCCACATATGATAATAATCTTTAGATTATGGAGGAAATATGTTTCAACATGTGACAAGTTTTGAATTATAAAATGTTGGGATTACTAGAAAGATATTTTGAAACATAATTATCTATTGACTTGTAATAAACAAATTATTTTAAATATTTTAAAATGTTTTTTTATAAATTTTATTTTATATTAATTATATTTTCTTGAGAAAATAATTATTCGCGTTTACTTTAAGATCAGTTTTCTTTATTTCTGAAAATTGATAACACAGATTGCTAGTAGCATTTTATTATTGTCGTTATGTGATATTTCAGAATCCGAATTCATCTTTAACACAAAAATTTACTACTGAAAATACTTTATATATTTAAACAAATTTCTCGTTAATTTAATTATTTTACCAAAATCCATTTATTAAATTTTCTTTAAATTTATTTATAAATTTAAATTATAATCTATAAATTTTATAATTTATTTAATTTATAAATTATAAAGTTATTAAATTTAATTTATAATAAATTTTTTATTTTCAAAATCATTCCGTAAAATTATTATAAATATTACAACATTTATTATTTATTTTAAAATTCTTATTTTAAAACTTTTATTAATTATTTGCTTATTAAAACAGATAGATTTTAATTAATTTAAACTTTTGTTTTAATTTTTATATAATTATTTACCTTTATTTTTTTTTAAAAAACAATCATTTTAAACTTTTAAGTTTTATAAACTTTATGTATTTTTTATGTTTAAAGTATTTTTTTAATTTTTGTTGAAATTTTATATTAAACAAATTCTATAAATTATTTGACAAATTGATAATTTTAACTATATCCTCTAATATTATTAACACTAATATTATTTTAACATTATTAAAATTAATTTTAATCAATTAAAGATCGAAATAAATGTTTAGTATTATAAAAAGAAAAGAAAGATTTTACATTGTTATAACAATAAAATTTAGTTGTATATATAGATATATATTTGAAAAATAAGTTAGTTTTAGAAAATTTATATTTTTTTGAGGTATCCATTTTTGATACATCATCATCGGTAATTTTAATTTGATACAAACATTTTTTGAATATGAATTTGAATGTTAATTCAAGCAAGTGATAAAATGAAAAAAAATATTTTTTAAATAAAGATATTTTTATATATTAAGAGTTAATATTAATTTACTTAATTAAAAATTTTAAGAATTTAACATTTTAACATTTCGGCATTTTAAATGTTAATACATGCTGTAATTAATTAGAGATTATCAGAACTGTCACTCGTAATGCAAATCAAAGCTCTTTTGTTAAACAAAAAAATCATTCTTTGAAACAGTAGAGATTCTATTTTTACAATCTATTAATTATCAATGACATTATCAAATCGACTCGACACTATAACTATTTCTCTCTTTATTATAGGTCTCCCATCTCTTTCTATGACATTGATACTTTATGCTCTTTAGTAGGTCCATTTATAATAAAGAGTACCTAGAAGCTCTCGATTCGGATTCGGTTTGCTTTGGTTTCCGATATCTGATCGGCTTTCCTGTAAGAAACGATGACATAGTTAATTCTGTTCCCCGACAATCAATTTCGATCAGGATGCACATATCAGATTTTGTCATCTCCAGTACTCGATTAATAGATATTGTCCTTTTGTTCGTGATAACTCTAATGTTACAGGTTCCCACTTTCAATCTTCTGTGTTCGGTCTATGTTCAATCTTCTTCACAGGAACCAGTCCGAAAATTATTGACTGAGAGTTCTGTTATACTCGGCTGCCTTTGTAAATCCCCAGACAGGATCACAGACCCTGTAAGTTTTGCCTTCCAATTTGGCATTGAGAAGGTGGATGGAAACGGGTCTCCATTTGAAACTTTTTTTTGCTAAATCGTTGACTAATAATTTGTGTGAATCATATGACACAATTCCGTTGGCGATGTCCGTACAACTTCTCGCAGCGTTATCCATCGATGTAAATTGAAGGAAATTTACTAATTCGATTTCTGAGACTAGTTTTTTTTAATTTCGTTCTTTTAATAAATTAAGTAAATCGTCGGTCGATTTGCAATTTTTCGCCAGTAATAAAGCATAACCGAGTGTAGAATGGAGTTTAACCGAGTTCTAGAATGACCTCCGAACTCTTCAGATCTGAACCCAATTGAAAATCTATGGAGGATTTAAAAAAAGGTTGAAAAGAGGTCCCTTAAAAATATCCAAAATTTGAAATAAATAATTTTGGAAGAATTGAAAAATTTTTATCAAGAAATTATTCGAAGTTTAAAATGAATTTCCCAAGTTATCAAAAATAATGAAAATTTAACCAAATATTAATAAAGTAAAAATGCTATTTTTGATATTAAATTTTAATTTTACTCTTTATTAATTTATAAAAAATTTATTAAAATTGATCGACAACATTATGCGTTGCACTGTTTTATTTTTCAGACGAATATTTGAAAATAATTTTACCTTTATTTTTAAATCATTTTATGGGGATGATGATTCCCAATAATTTCGTTTGATTTGTGTTTTTTTGAGAGAAGATGAAGTCTCAGAAGTCCGAAAAAACCCTGATATTTAGTCAGTACAATAACATATCTTCGCTATATCCGTATATTCGATATATCCGTCTTCGAAATATACGTAGTGCATTATATATATATATATATATATATATATATATATATATATATAAAGAGAAAGAGACAGAAATTTTGTCGTACATATTATGTCAATTGAAATATAACTAATTTACCAAAACAAATGATTCACAATCATTGTACAATTTATAGAAAGAAATAGGAAATTTTTCGACCCACAAACTTACTTTGACTTTCTGACATAAAACAATTTAAAAAAATTTAAGATTTGTAGATATTAAATTCAAAAAATTAGGTCTATAAATCAAACTTTGTTTCACTGACAGGAAACAATAAATTTAAATTAAATTTTATAAAAATAAAATTTTATAGTGTAAATTTTATTATAGTGTAATTCTTTTATAAATAGTGTACTTTTATTCAGACAAAATATTATTTTAAAACTAAGTAGAATTATAAAGTACTAAAATTATTCCGTTTCAGTTTAGCAAAGGAATCTACAAATTTATTGTTTCGTATTGTAAAATTCAATGTGTTAAACACATTAATCATTGGGACCCTTTATAATTATAATTTTGTTCTTTAGTAACATTCTTATAATTTTTTTATTTATATAAGTATTGCTAAAATGAATTACAAGAACTAATTACATATTATTAGTACAACCTGAGGAGATTCGAAATAATGATGTACTAAATCATGAGACAATTTTCTTTTTGCACTTTCTTTAGACAAATAATTGAGATAAACTACCTTATAGATGCTTATAAGATACTTATAGATCACATTTTTCATCATTTCCATCAAGTTCACTATTTGATATACACATGTCCAGAGTGGAGCGGAAATTTTGGTTTGACCGAACATTTGCCAGTTTTAAGGAAAGTATATAAATAAATTAAATAAAATATATAAATTAAGAAAATAACTAATTTAAATAATTACAAGATAAATAAGATTTAATTAAATTAACATAAATATTAAATAAATAAATTAATTAAAATAAATAATTCAACAATCACTTTCATATGGTTTCGTGATGGTATTTTGTAGATGTGGATTCATTTGTAAATGTCAATGGTTTTAATATTAATTTGAATTGAATTGGTGAATATTAATCACCAAAATCAAAGATCGATTGAGTGTGTAACATTATGTAATCAGAGTGTGTGTAAATAATGCAATTGTAAAATTGTGATATGTATGTTTGTATATGATTGAATATGATTAAGTATATGTGTTTATGGTTTTGTTTGATTGTGAGAATTTGATTAGTGTTGGTGTGCAAATGTTTTTTTGTAGAAAAATGTGTTCACAATTAAAAAATAATATTTAAAAAATAAAGCGATTTAGTTTGGAAAAGAGAGAATTTGTGATAAAAAAATTGTTTGAATTTTCAAGAAAAAATAATAAAAATATTCTCGGGGAAAAAAATTATAAAATCTGACATGGTCGTTTTCGTGTGTTCCGCTTGTAATTTGTCAAATGATCAAAAATTTAAATCGATGTCAATTATTCAAACTACAACGATTGAAATTAATTTATCAACAAAACTGAGGTTTCATCGGTTGTGTGAAAACAGTATATCGAACCGATGAATTAAAATGGGGCAGATTAGTTGGACAAGATAAATATGCAACAAATATTTCAAAAATAAAGAGTATTTTATCGTTAAAAGTCGATGGGTTGTGTTTAAGAAAAAATCGAAATTAAAACAAGATGTAGAAATAATCGTTAAAAGTGCAACAAAAAAGATGAGTTAATTGAATACATGGTCTCCGCTGCACAGAGAAATATTTTTATACACATCATCAAACATACAAACACATACACATTCATACATACAATCTATCAGGCATCTACATTTACTTTCTACTGTAGGGTTTTACCCGGAAACAGCGAATTACATAACAGCGAATTCTAAAAACAGCGAAAGAAATTTTTCATTTTAAAATGAGATTTTTGTCATTTAAATTGGAGAATATTGGATAGACCTTTATTCCAGTACTTCTACCAGCAATGGTTTCAAAATATTTAAAAAATGTGGAATATGTCTGGCATCAGACAGTGTACTAACAATCATGTTGAAGGGTGGCACAACCGTTTCAATAATTTAGTTGTTATGATTTTATGATTTAATACCATGCATAATAAAGGTACAAGGATTTACAGAAACATTGATTACACAAATTAATGCTGGGAAAGTTATTAACAAAACAAATAAAAATTATAATTTAATAAGTCAACGTATTTCAAACTTGCAACTGTGTTTTAATAATAATGAAATCAAAGTCATGGAGTTTATTCGTGGAATTTCTTTCAATTTAAGCACACCAATTGCATTTTCTCAGTGTATTTAAAGTTGGAATTTCCTTAAAATAAAATTTTATATCTAATTGAATTTTTTTCTATTTGGAAAGTAAATCGCTCTTTTGGGATTCGCTGTTTTGAAATTCGCTGTTATGAAGATATGCCAACGTTAGCACACTGATCACTTCTCCCTGTGAACGTGCGTCTTTGTTTCACTGTACTAATCCAAATTTCCTATTCTTAGTGAAGTAATTTCTTCTTGGCACATCTTCCCTTCTATCTATTCTTTCACATTTACTGTACCATTCATCATTTCGTTCTCCTAGTTCAGTCACTGGATATTTTCTATTCGTTTTTGTGCTTCGCTCTCAATGTTTCAAATTCGAATAATTTATCCTGTCACTTTTCCAATCTTTCCGTTGTATCGTTTTCATTGTTCCCACTCTCAGAATCTATTCAGATTTCCATAGTACTGTGTTTTTACGTGTCATTTTCTTGCACCTAATGTTTGGGCATTGTCTTCTCACATGGCCTTCTTCGTGGAATTCCCAACAATAAATTCTTCTCGTTTTGAAATTTCTCTTTCTTTCTTCTATTATTCTTTCTTCGTTTCGTGGTTTTGGTTGTAGTCTCTTATGTTTGACTGTTCTTCATTCATTGTCCTTGTTTGAGGAATATTAAAAATAAAGAAATGATTTAAAAAATATTTATTTATTATGGAAATTTGGAATTTGGTTATATGAATCATTTGATTAATTTCACTGCGTTTTGTGTATATTTAGAATTTAGACATTTGTTATTTTTTGTGAGTGTTATTGGATTAAATCAAATAAATAATTTTGGCCCGAAAATCTTTTGTTTTGGTTTTGATTAAAAGTCGCCATATAATAGAAAGTCTATTTTTAATTTTAACAGCTACAAAGCAAAATTTGTATCACAAAATTTTAGCTGAACAGCGTGACAACTCTTCAGATAAACGACAAGTATCAAATTTTCAAAAAAATACGAAATTGCGTAAACTCTGCAATCATCTTCGTTTGTTGAGGAATCATTATTACAAAAGTCATTCAGCAAAAAATTCGGATTCTATTTTTGACAATTTATCTGCAATGAATGATTTCCAAATCCACGTAACATACGGGAGTTGTTCGCGGGTCGTGAGATGTTGGTGTTCAGTCGGTTTGTAAATTTACGATTCGATGAGCATATACCAGTGTGCAATCGAAAAGAATTAGTTGACAGAGTTAATATCGATGCTTCTTTGCTTGTGGAATTTGATAAATATTGCGCTGATGAAGAGAGAAAGAAGATATCACTAAATGAACTGCAAATGATCCTTGTAAGTAAAATAAAATTAAACGTTTCCCCCAGACCCCTATCCGCCCCACGACTACGGGGTGCCACAGCCATGCTGCACACGTTCTCTTATCATTTCTGGTAGCAGAAAGTGGTTGCGGCGCTCTGGGGTTGGTGGGTGGTGGTCGGTATAGGGGGTTTGATGTTGAAAATTGAAAGATCCTCTCTCTGATGTAGAAAGCTTATGATATGTTTGTGTGTTCAGAGTGGATGAGCGAATTGAATGAAATAAAATTATTACCTCTGTAGTTGTTGAATAAATTCGCTGAGTGTTTGTGTCAGCATTGCGGTGTGATTTTGAGAATTTCGAGGATTGGGTCGTCCCGATTACAATACGGGCCAAGCACTCCGATGCGACTCAATCTTCGAGCTTGTTGGTATATAATATGTGCGGATGTTCATGTTTGCAGTTTATTTGACGAGAATATTAAGAAGGAATCAGTCGAAAGGTACAGTAGAAGTAGATTGTTGAGAAAAAAGAGAGATGCAAATAATATACAGATATTCGTTAAAACTGTAATCGGAAAAACTCTAGTTCTAGTTTGTGAGCCCAGTGAGACCATAACGAGTTTGAAGGAGAAAATTCAGAAGAAGGAGGAAATACATTATGAAGATCAAAGGTTAATATTTGCAGGGAAACAGTTGCGAAACGAACGATAGTTAAAGGATTATAATATCCAAAAAGAGTCGACGCTTCATTTGGTTTTAAGTGTGAGAGGCGGGAGCGATCTGGACGCTGTACAGAAAGAGAATTTGGATTATCAGTGGGATGATGGAAAGCGAAAGAAGATAATCTGGAAGAGAGCGCTAACTCAAAAGCGGAATCAGGGATTGGAAGAACTGTGGATGAAAGCCGAAGCAGGGACGAATTGTGGACAGTCCAAAGCTGAATTCGAAAGTGTAGTGGCAAAGTTCGAAAGGTTAATGGCCGATGGAGAAGAGTTGGGTAATCACGATGAAGTCACCAAGTTAGCGAAAGAGAAAGAGGATCGAAATATGATGAATTCGAAGAAATGCTTGAGGACCAAATTAAGAAAGAAATACGAAACATGTCAGTGCTAGTAACGACAGAACCGGTCCAAAGAGGAATTGTTTCGCTCAGAGCGCTGGAATTACTGAGATTCAATGAAAATCAGAAAGATTATGCCACTTGGAAGGCGACGGTCAAGGTCTGTTTAGTTGAGAACAGCATGCCTGAGGCAGTCTAGCGGTTGCATTTAAGACAGAACTTGGGAGGAGAGGCGCTATCCTTAGTTGAGAACCTTGATTATCATGACGGACCTTTTCAGAAGGTGCTGGACAGACTAAACGAGAAAAATGGAGGTGATGAAAAGAATGTCTCTAATATAATGCGGGAGATTCAAATGCTGCGACCAATAAACGAGGATAATATCAAAAATCTAGAAGTGGTTATCAAGGTTCTAGATTATTTGATATATCTTTCCAAGTCAAATAAAGATGGCGAATTGAGCCCAGGAGCTTTCTATCACATGATCATTAGAAAGTTCTCTCGGGAGTTATTAAAAAGGTGGCCGCGAGAAATAGACCACAACAAAACAACGAATAAGGAGGCAACAATCAAAAAAATGATGAAATGGTTGCCAAAAGAACTCGTTTATTTGAAAAAAAAACAGATGAAGTGCTAAAGGAATCACTGCTGGAACCGAAGAGGAAAAATACATTTTTTAACAACGTTGAAAAGAATGTGTCCAGCGAATCGATCAATGAGATTTCAGGAAGAAAAAGGATAGAGTATCGATATTGCCAGGAAGATCACTACATAAATCAGTATGAGCTATTCAAAAAACTAACAGTAGATCAGCGGTGGGATGTTGCTATGGAAAAGATATTATGTTTTAATTGCTTGCAACCCGTTTGCAACTTAAAGATATGTAGAAAGCGGAAATTTTGTATGTCAACGGATTGTACTGGTAAACACCACCGATTGCTGCATGTGACCAAAAAGGAAACAAAACCAGATGACGCAGCGAAATCAGCAAAAACAAGCGAGAGTGAAACACGAATATGATAATGAGTTCGCAATTTGATGGTGGCCAGGACATTCAAAATCAGTCGAGATATGTGACGTTAAGAACGGTTCCAATGTTTGTTATCGGAAAATAGAAAGGAGATAGCTGTGAACAGTAGCGTGCATAAGGGGGGTCAGGGGCCGTGGCACTACCCAGAGACTTCCTAAAATATTTTTTATCCTATGTGTACATTACTAAAATGTTATCTTTTATCAAAAAATTCGTTTTCGTTTAGCATTTCAATTTGGATTTAATTATTAATTTTGACATCCGGGACGTTTGGACGCGGATAATGTTTTCTTATTATTAAAAATCATTTAATTAGTTTTTTTTGTTTGGTTATAATATATGGAAACTGGGGCACGACAATTAAGTCTCAAAAATTAAGTCTCGGAAAAGAAAGTTTCAGTTTTATTTTTTTTTAACTTAAACAAGGATCCAGGCATAGACGGTTCCAATATTCATGACTGAATAAATACTTATGGCTTGTGTACTCTGATATGTACAAAGGAGGATTCTGCAATTACTACGTGATCTTAGCTCTAGATATGTTCTAAAGCAGGAATCTTTGTTACAAAGCCATTAACAAAGTTCAAAGGCGGAATCTTAATGTTAAGGGTAAAGCAACCAAATTCTGGACAGATATCCAACACTGGATACTTGCCAATTTTTTCATTAAAATTTATTCTGGTTTGGCGCAATTTTCGCCATTCGTTGTAAATGACATTCTTTATCTGCAAACAGAATGTCACCTCATTATTATTAATTATATAAGAATTATTGGCAGTGTCCAGAATTTGATAACTGTTCGTAATTCGGTTACTTACCCCTAAAATATATGAAAATTTTATCGAATTAAAAATTTCTTACATTTTTCTGAAGGGATTTGAACAACCATCAGGCGACCACTTATCACAATATGTGCGCAGATATAGCGAAAAAATTTATTCGGGTTTCTAAAGGTGAAGAAGATGTGATAACGAAGCTGGATTATTCTCACAAACAACAAGTGGAAGAAAACAGACAGATGTTAGTTACAGAGTCAGACTTGTTTATACTACAAGAGAATATGTAAATGAGTAGAGAGTTAAGAGTTTATGAATAAAAACTACAAACGTTATGAAGGTGACCAAGAAAATAAGTAAAAATGAAAATGATTAAAATTCCCAACTTCTTGATATGCATGTGATTTCTATCTCTACCGGTGGTTGTGAATTTTAATCATTTTTAATAATTTTAATCAATTTTCAGTAACATTGTATTTGTGCATGTTTTTGGCTGGTTCTAGTTGTCAAAACTATCTTTTTGTGGTATCCATGGCTTGCCACTTCATGGACATAGAGAGCATTCGGGTCTTAACTTGGAAAAAGAAAACAATGATGGAATTTTCAAAGGCCTTTTAAAATTTAGAACTGATGCTGGAAGTGTCCGCCTTGCTAGCCATTTGGAGAACATGACAGTTAGAACAATGTATTCAAGTAAAATTGTGAATCAGATCCAAAATTCAAACTTCTTTAGCATATTTTCTGATAAAACAACGGATGCATCCACAACAGAACAACTCTTCCTCGTTATCCGTTATGTGCACCAAAATACAATAAGAGAAGATTATTGACCTTTGTAGAGATCAAAGACTTAACAGGAGAAGGAATTGTCTCAACTTTGCTTATGTCACAGTTCAATCTGTCATTAGAAAAGATTAGGGGGACAGAGCTACGATGAAGCATCATTTATGAGTGAACGTTATGAAGGTGTTCAAGCTCATATTCCAAGGCTGGCTCTTCTGGCACCCTACTCGCATTGTGCCTGCTACTGCTTCAATCTGTAAATCGTGTAACATGCCAATGATAAAGAATGCTAGGCGTAGTATCAGAGATTATCTGTTTTTTTCTTAATCTTCCTTACAAACTGGTAAGCTGAAAGAGGTGATAATCGAAAACGATCCAACTTCCTCAACAATAGGAATTCTAAGACTGTATGAAAGTCATTTGGTTGAGCGACATAAAGCAATTTTACGCATTTGTGTGCATATAATTCCAATTTACAAAACATTATGTGTGCTATCCGATGCTGAAAATACTTTGACTGAAGTACTCAAGAATAGCTATATCTACTCAGACTTTGCTATTGGTCTCACATGCGCACTAGCAACCACTGGAACTCTGCAACAACTCTCT
This sequence comes from Girardia tigrina, assembly GCA_001938485.1. Lineage (NCBI taxonomy): Eukaryota > Metazoa > Platyhelminthes > Tricladida > Dugesiidae > Girardia > Girardia tigrina. Next base: position 14,392 of record MQRK01221373.1, read on the forward strand.
TCAGCCTTGCAAAAGCCCAAAATCGATTTTGTGTCCCCTTGTAAGATGATGAAAAATATATTGACTGTTTTAAAGAAAAAAAGCTGCGACAGAATCGGTTTATGGAAGAAGCTGTTGGTAAGAATTTCAAATTACTGAGAAATGAGAATACGTCGATTTTATGTTCACATTATTCTATTATAGATATCTGTAAATCTCTTGAAATAGAGAGTCTTGTACCTCGAATCATACTTAGATCGCACAAAGATGTTAAAAATGAGAATATTGAAGAATATTATCGATGCCACGCCTTTATTCCGTATATCGAGTCAACCGTATCACACTTAGAGAAGGTTTTTTCAAACCACTTGCATGCTGCTGCACGGTTGAAGCATATCACTCAATCTAAATGTACCGAAACTTGTAAGTGAAGCTTTGCTTTACAATTGTTATTGAAATGTATGATGTATTTTTTTAAATACTTCAGCTTAAGACCAGCTTCAGCCAGAATTTGATCTCTGCATATGGGATCTTGTTCATGAAAATAACTTCTTTAATGAGTTCTTGTGTTGGCAGGCTAGATGGCGTAGAAAAAATGAAAATGAGCGACCTAAGACTGCAGCAGATATGTTAGTCGTCTGTGACTTTAATTGGTTCCAGAATGTGCGGCGATTGTTTTAGGTAAATTTCTGTCTTTTTGAAAACACCAAGGCTCCGTATTTCTTTCTGTTAACTGATTTATGCAGATATTGCCGACGCTTACCATGTAAATGTATCAGCAGAAAGATCATTCAGTGGATTGAGGCGTTTTAAGACTTACCTTCATTCTTCTGTGCTCGAAGACAACCTCTGTGGACTTGCTTTAATGAATAGATCTCATCCCCATTCCATACACCGTCATTGACCAGTTTGCAAAAATGAAAGCCAGGCGACTGAATTTAATATTATGATCAAATACTTTATTTGTTATTCTGATATAAATATTTTGCTGTCTCAAACTGTCCAACATAAAAATTTCTAATGGTTAATGTTAAGAGAACTCACACATTTGCTACAACATTTACAAAATTTACGTTACAACATCACAATTTGGATCATCTTTATAACAATCCTTAATAGTGCTTTCGCTCATTTTCCTCGATCAATGTTTGCTACTTTTAATATAAAATCTGAACTAACATGAACATATATATATATATATATATATATATATTCTATTTAAAATGTTTACCACAAATTTTATTGGTTAAAATAAAATTACTATTAATCATTTTAAAATATTAATTTCATTTAATAATTTACAAAATTGAAAATAAAATTAATAAAATTATTTAAAATGTGCAATCATAATAAATTAAACATTTGAATATTAAATCTAAATTTGAGTAAATTAGTTTCAGATAATAAAAATTAAAATATTGATCATCCATCTGGGTAGGAGAGACACAATTACAAATCAATACACAACCTCTAAACATCCAAACAACACACAAAATATCAACATTCCAAATATTCATCACAGTTTTTTTGGAACATAGGTGTTATTTAGGCGGAAAAACGCTTAGCTTAACGAAATTTTCCTTCAAGGAAAAGGAATTAAGCTTCTTAGGTGGGTTTTACTATTTATAATTATTACAAGTTAGCTAATTATATATTTAATTATAATATATGACTAAACTGTCTCTTTCTGTATTCAGGTATAAATAATTTATATATTTTCATCTGTTTTACTCCTGGCAATTATAAAATATAAACAACCTTTTTGGGAAAGGAAGAATCGACGAATCTCTATTAAATCTTAGCTCTCCTGCACGTGGACATGGCTTTAAAATATTTTCTGTTCTCTTTTAAAAAATCACTTTAAAAGTCTCAGTTTAAAAAACGAAATATTTTATTTGTAGTTAAATATTTTGTTTTATTCGAAATTATGTGCATAGATAGGTTATAAAACTCCCAAACGAATTATATTTCCTATTAATGACCTTCAATTATCAAACATTTATATTTATCTAAATAAAAAAGGAATTTTATAAATGAAGTATTATATTATATTAGAGAACAAGTAAAGTCATTCAAACATCTTTTACTTGACAAGTAGTTCTAATTCTTTTCATCAGTTATCAATCAATAATTTGATAATCTTCTGCTATAATTTCTTTTCAATCTTTATTTAGAAAATAAATAATTTATTAATATTTTATATGCATTACATTATTTATATATTTTCGTTATTTTATTTGATAACAATAAATTAACATTAAAGTTTTAATCTTTAACAGTTTAATCTTTCAGTTTAATTTAACAGTTTTAATCTTTCCTTTCTTCGCTTCTTCATGTGTTATTTGGCATTGACTACATAATTCGCAAGAGTTTCTCGACATAGCATCTGCATTTGAATGTTTTTCACCTTTCCTGTATTCCATTCTCATATCAAGACCGCTGAGAAAATTTGTCCATGTTTGAAATTGTGTTGTTATTGGGTTCTTTGTGGTCATCATAAACGTAATAGCTTTGTGGTCTGTTCGCAACAAGAATCTTTTTCCATATAAGAAATGCTTAAAATGCTGAGTGAAATAATATATCGCAAGTGATTATTTTCTGGAAATGCAATAACCAAGTTCATGTTTATTCATCTTATGAGAACCATATGCAATAACTCTTTCTCTTCCACTCAAGTCTTTTTGTGACAGTACTGCTCCAATCGTATCGAAACTTGCGTCTGTGTCCAATATAAATTCTTTATCGAAGTCTGGATACGCCAAGATTGGAGTTTGAACCATTCTTTCTTTTAATCTCTGAAAAGCTTCGTCACATTCTTTTGTCCATATTATTTTTTTATCCTTGTTTTTGCCACACAGGTCTTCTAAAACATTGATTTTAGGGCAACGTGACCTAATTAACAATGCTTCACACGACACTCTCTCCCAATAACTGTCAAAATGCTTACACAGAATTTTGAAATTATCAAAATTAACATCACATTTACATTTTTTCCTATGTTCTGCAATATTAATCTTACTCTATTTTCGACCATGTTCTTGAATTCGTTTACAGAGATGACGGGCAGTCTCTCCAATGTATGTGGCATCGCACCCATTACATTTATATTCATAAACAATATCAGAAGACAGCGTTAAAAGCGTAATAGATTTATTACTGAACATATTTTGAATATTTTGAGATCGTGATATAATTTTTAAATTTAATTCATTGTTAGTTGCTTTTAACAATGCATTTTTAAAGTTTTTAAATCCTTCAGAATAAGGTACAATTAAACAATATGAAGGCATATTATTAATATCTAATGATCCTTCGATTTCTTTCTTAGATCCTTCAAGAGAAACCAAACTCTGATTTTTCGAAAAATATTTCAAAATTATTTTATCTACCGTTTCCTTTATCAATTTTTCTAGAAAAGATTTAGAATAACCATTCTGTTTTAACAACGAACTTAGTTTATTAACACTTTCTACAGATTTAACAAAAGTAGAAGGCAACGACCATGAGCGATAAATTAAACCCTTAATAATGTTTCTTTCATACTGCAGTTCACAAAAACTGTCCGGTGAAGTATATAAACCGGTATCACTTTGCTTCCTATAAATTCCAGTCTCATAACTAAGAGATTTTCTTTCAACCAAAAGATCCAGAAAAGGTAAGACGCCATTCCTTTCATTCTCAACTGTAAAAGTAACATTTGAATGTAACGAATTCATAAAATTTAAAAATGGAAATACATCAGCCTGATTTTTAAAATCTAGAAATATATCATCAACGTATCGTTTATATAATAAAGGTTGCTTGAAATCAAAAAATTTAATTTTATTTTCAATCTTAGAAAGAAAAACAGAAGCTAACATTGGTGCTAATGGTGAACCCATAGCAACCCCATCAGTTTGCTTATACTACCCATTATTAAAAAGAAAATGAACATTTGATGTTGCAAAACTTGATAAACAGATCGACTTCCATCGTGGTCCACGACAATGCCAAACTACATACTGCACTTACGACCCAAGCAAAACTAATGAAATGTAAGTTAGAACTTCTGCATCATCTTCCATACTCATCAGACCTAGTCCCAACTTACTACCATATCTTCTTCCTCTATTTGAACAACTTTTTAAATGGAAAAAAATCTATTCTAGGAATTTATAGTTTCTCGTTCTCCAAATTTTTATTCAAATGGCCGCAACAAGTGGCCGATCAAATAGCAATGGTGTGTAGATAATATGTGTACATACTTTAATGAATGGCATAAATATTTGAATTAATAAATTATCAATTAACTTAGACTTTAGTTCTACAAATTTCATACTTAACGACCTAATATCACTACCTAATATCGCAAAATATTTTTTTTCCTTTATTGAAATCGAATATGAATTATTATTTACGACAATTGATGACATTATTGACTTCGATGAACGATATAACGATATATTCACATTTTATTTAAATGTAGATGACAATTTCGAATCACCATTGAGTGATTTCAAATATTTAAAAATAAAATTAAAAGATTTCTATACCAAAGAATTTCTAGTCAAATGACATGAGAGCACGTACTTAATAAATAATCTGATAACGTGTTTTCTACCGGAAAAGATTCAAGGATGAAGTCAAATTCAATCGTTCAACACAATTCAACGAGTATTTATAGTTCGAATTGCCGTTGAATAATTCCGAATATTTGTAAAAGTTGGACGTTGGTCATACACTGTTTCTAAACACATTAAAGAACTTTTAATCCACTCTTTAATCCACCGAGTCAGCTCATTGAGCAGCCACCTTACATTGTTAGATAAAGTTCCTTCACCATAATGCAATGGAACTTATGGTGATGATAAGTTTTTATTTGATAATTTTTATTTATCATAGAAAATGATAAATAAACTGTTTCTATGACAACAGTGAGCGTAATACGACTACTAGGGACACATGATCTCAGTCCTTGAAGTGAAAATACAGTCTTAATTTACAAAAAACAAATATATTTAAATATATTAATTTACTACATACACATTTTATAATTAGGAATAGAATATTTTAGGAACCTTTTTTAATTCCTAACAATTTTAATTTGTAGCAGAAATATAATACTCTGTAATTCAATATCATTTTTCAAATTCACGATTTTGTATTTCCCTATTTCAAGCTATTTATCTAAGTTTGGTATTAAGAACACCAATTTGACTTTTAATATTCTTATTCACCCAACAATTTCGATTGTCCTTAAGACAATCTTTGTCAAAGCTTTCGTACAATTGCATTCTAAAGTAAATTGATTAATGAATTATTACTTATTATTTTTAGCATACGGAGACATAAATAATTTATTAAAATATTTACTCAAAACTTATTGGATATAAATTAAAATGAATATTAATTATTTTAAAAATATTAATTTGACTTATTTATTAAAAATTGTAAAAATTAATTAAGTTATTTAAAAATTTACCATTATTTGAATTTAAAATAAATTTAAACATTACATATTTTTAGATAATAAGAATTAAAATATTAATCATCCATCTGGGTAGGAGAGACACAATTCCAAATCAACATCCAACAATCAAACACAAAACATCAAACAATCAAAATATTCCTAACAATTGGATTTATAAATATTTTGCTAAAATATGTTAAAAATATATAAATATCGTTTTTTTCCATGAAAATAACCACTAAAATATTTTGTGAAGAAATTGAATTTTCTCTCCAATCGTAAAATATTTTAAATTATTATTTCAGATGAAAAAGCCGATAAAACATATTTGCACTATGCAGCTTCTCAATTCTGCGAGTGATCAGAATTTTAATGAAAAATTTATCTCAAAATGACAGATATAAAATTATGACTACGAAATACGAAAGAAATTAACACAAATAATCAGATCAAAAGTTTATATGGTTTCATGTTTTCATTAGGGGTTCACCGGACTCAGGCCAATGTCCAACCGAAGCCAGATTTCGGCTATATTTTACCACCTTGCTCCGGCCAAAATCGGCCCGTTGTAGTCGGAGATTTATTTATTCATTAAAACCATATAGAGTTCTCAGTTCTATATATAATTTAGCCAGTTTCCCTTCTTTTTACTCTGTTCCGTATGTCTTCCATTTCCTTTCTAATCTCTTCAATTTGTTCCCTTTTCCATTGTCACAGACTTTTGAGTGTTATCAGTGTCTTGGCGTTCCATTTCTCCTAGTTTTACTAACTTCTCTTCTTCACATACTCCTTCCTTCCAGACCATTTCTTCTTCAACATTGGCTTTAATTCACCTAGATGTCTTTGACACCACCTGGGATTTATCGGGACCTTCTTCTTTCTGTACTTATGTACAGTGACCTGCATTGTATCATTTAATTCATCCCAGTTATTCGCCAATGAGCTCTATCGTCCAATCTCTTTGGCTATTTTGTAACTTTTTTTCATTAAGGAGAATCAATCCAGCTTTCCGTTGCATTTGGTTTTTAAGTCGTTTCTAAGTCTTTATGGTCTATTACTGAATCTCTTTACCCACATCGTGATTACAACTAGATCGCGATCAGATCCGCACTCCAGTATTGGATAGCTTTTGACATTCATAACTCTGCTACATCGACTCTTCTGTAACGAGGATCAATGAACACTTTATCGCTCTACGTGGAAATTTTAAAAGAAAAAAATTATATTGGCAAGCAATCTTAGACAAGTTTTTTTTAAAAAAATCATAATTAAATATGAATTTAATCCTTTATTTTGTGAAATGTATTTTATTATATAAATATAAATGCACTTTTATATTTGTTTTTTGTTTTTATTGGAATTATTTTTTTTATATTGAATCCTACTTTATTTTATAATTTTTAAATGAAAAAAAAAATATTTTAAAATAAAAATACCATTTTTTCAAAGTACTTCAAATACGAAATACCTTCAAAGTACCAAATAAATTAATTGTGAACGCAACCCCTTGTGTTAATGCCAAAACACCTCCTTTAACGCTGTTTCTGTCAACGTTCAGTTTTCAGGAACGCATTACGAGCGCTAAACGATGTATACATTTAGTTAATAATTATCATAAGTTAATAATAAGCTACTTAATATTTTGCTTCATGTTTCATGTAATTAAGTTTATACAGCGATGCTTATCATAATTCTTTGTCATATTGATATAAAAAATAAAAAATAATGAGCAGTGATAAAATAAGCAGTGATTTTAAGTTTCCTGATTCAATAGCGATAATAATGAAACGTAAACAATAAATTTGTATAACTATGTCGAACAGATACAATTTCTTTCCCTAATTTGCGACTATATCAACTCAACTATTATTTTTAAGTTGAGTGGATTTAGTTAATAAAAATATCACAATTGAACTATTAAATCAGACAATAGTGAACGAAAGAACCATAAATCTATAGGCAAAACAAAAAAAACAGAGCGAATTACTTGTAAAAAAACTGTATTTGGGATAACACAAAGGCACTTTAACATATAAACTCACGGTAATTAATGACAAATCCAAATATCAGAATCGATAATATTTTTTTATTGATTGACATTACTTTTTATAATTTCATTTTATAATAAGGATAATCAAGACCGTATAATACGTCTTTGCAGAATTTCGCAATCGCCCAAACAATTGACATTAACTTTTTGTTTGAAAACGAATCTTTATATAACGTCTGTAAACAAAATCTTTTCATTAATTCCCCGACTTTCGCCGACATAAATCGATTATAGCCTTTGTATTCGGTTGTTTGAGGTGCTCATCGAGATACCCGAGTATTCTGCGGTCGGCGGTTGACGACTTCATAACCAATCTTGTTCCTTATCACAGAATCCATTATCCAGTCATTCGATATGCACCG
>MQRK01221379.1:13666-24609 GCA_001938485.1 Girardia tigrina
TACCTTACAGCATTAGTGAGGCAGTGAGGCAGGCAGTGAGTGACTTGGGCTTTTATAATATAAAAAAAATTGAACCCCCGGCAAGAGAGGGCCGCGAAGCGGGCCGAGCGCGCTAGTAGGTAATATAAGAATTTGAAGTATCAATAAAAAATATGTGCAAATGAATCAGAGCTAAATGATTGTGAATTGTAATAAATTGAATTGTAATGTAATTTTTTTATTGTCCAAAAACTTGACCAACAGAATTTTTTCGGTATCTTTTGAAGAATAGTTACTGGAGCGGAAGCCGTATCTCCATTCCAATTTTCCCATTGATTGATTTTCAAAATTGATTTTTTTATAATTGGTTCAACCAAATAACGAGTTTTTCTTTGATGTTTATTGTTTTTGATTCTAATTTTAATTTGTCTGCCTTTTTTGGCTGATTCCAATAATTCTTTTTGAGTTTTATCTTTTTTTAGCTTTTTTTAATTCAAAATCAGACATCACTGACTTCGAATCCTCGTTTTTTATTGAACCCTTCAATTTCAGTTTCAAGTGAAGTCAGTTGGGGCAGTAAATACGGGAATCTTTTAATGAATATAACGGTAGGAATATTAGATGAATTGTTCGTTGAAACATTAATAGCCATAGGAGATTATTTAAAAACAAAGAATTTCACTTTTAAAATTTATATTATTTTATATGTATTAAAGAGAATGTCTATAGCTAAAATGTTTGGTATATGAGATGAATGGACACTTGGGATATCAATTTTATAGAGGTGAACATCAATAATCGAGTTTCAGTCAACGCTATTGGTCATAGATTCGATACCGATCGTCGGTGGATGGAATGGAGGATGATTCAGATCAGGATCCGGCTTCAGTGGATATTGAATGACCACCAGAGTTCGCAACATTGCCTTACAGATTTTAGGATATTTTTTTTCATTTTCTGCCAGAAATCAATGGAAGCCACTCCAGAATTATGCTACATTTTCGCATCTCCATCCTGGCGTAAATCGAATAACTACTCCTGAATGTTCTTTGGTACGTCGTCGATGTTGCACAGAAATGGGTTTTTAATCATAGGAAATATTCTTTGAAACTGGGTATCCTGAGCAAAATAGAGCTCCATTTGCAGTTGAAGTTGATGGAAGTACAAGGATATGGATTCCTATATGTCACTCGGCGATTTATCGGCTTCTTCTACATATTGTACCAGGGTAGGAAAAACAGAAAAACGAGAAGTTCCAACTTTATGAATCCAAAAGTCGAACTTATCCTTGAAGGCATTGATCCTCTCTGATGCAGTGATCACTGACGTCTGTGGGCCTTCCAGTGCAGCATGTAATTCATTGAGTCTGCCGAAGATTTCTACCAAATAAGCCAATTTCAGCAGCCAAAGCACATTCTCTAGGTTGTCCAGCAATTTTACCTTCTTTTTTTCCTTCAGAAAATGAGTAACCACAGCACGGGCCACGAACATACGATAAAGAACCTTGCCTCTAGAGTGCCAACGCACAGTCATGTGTAACAGAAGAATTTCCTAGTCGGCTTCCATGTCCGGGAACAAGAGGCGGGACAGACGTGATTGTAATGGACTTTTCCTGATGAAATTGATAATTTGCACAACTACTTCCACCACTGCCTTCTCGATGCAAGATACAGTGCACATCCGTGATATTTGGGGCAATACTGCACATTAATTTTTGGAATCCACATTTAACACCAATTATGACTGGTGGTGCCACATCCGTAGTAATGCCAAACAACGTATCCATAGGTAAATGACGCTGATGACCAAATTCTTGCACTATCTTAAAAATTTCCTCCGCACAGGTGTGCTTCCCCAGAGGTATACAAAACAAGAATTCCTCTTTTATCTGGTTGACATGTTAGTATCTCACGAACGCGATCAGCTTAGCAACAGAAGTGATGTTTGTGCTCTCATCGACTTGTAAGTTCCATGCTTCAGCAGCCTGAATCTCAGCGATTTCTTGCTATTTAATATCTCCTGACATCCATGATATGCCTGCTTACTGTAGAATTGCTTAATGGTATCTACTGCAACACTTGAGCTTCTCGCTCACCAAGCATGTTCCGTACCCTTGTTTGAGCTGCAGGAAGAGTAACCTCTTCGGCGATGGTGTGGGGCTTCATCTTTTTCAACACGAGTAGAGAAACCCCATAACTAGATTTTAGCGCTGATAGATTTGTGACAGGGAATGTGCCGCTTGCATCTAGCCTTTGTCGCTTTAAATTGTTTTCTTTCAGCTTGAAAAAATCCACATTCTTGTTTGTCGGTTCGGGATGTTCTGCTTTCAGATGTCGCTCCAACTTCCTAGGCTTCGTCGATTCTGCTGACAAAATATGTAAGGTAGGCCACACATTGTGGTTTCATGACACTCTTTTCGAGAATGCTGGTGAAGCCAAATTGGAGGTAGGACTAATTATAACTTCGATTCTTGCTCATGAGGTAGTCTAATAGCAAGTTCCTATAAAAAGTAAGTAAGCAATATTATTATTCATGTCTTTTGTACAAACAGTTTATTAAAATATGTATATTTACCAAATCGATAAGTTGATTGCAAAATCCAAATTCATGCTGGTAATGAAGAAAGAGAGCATGTAAGAGTGGTAAGATTAATTGCAGACATATGTGGTCACTGCTTCCAAAAACACACGTAAGCTACACTACACGAATGTATGGTGATTCAGGCGGTATGCAAGCAGATTTAAATGGCTATGTGTAGCTACTTTTCCACCCACTGTACCTGATCAATCAGCATGAGTAAGCATGCGGCACGCCTTCTCAACCACAATGTAAACGCATCAACCACAAGATAGCATAAAGACAGAGAGAAGAGCAAGGCAACATTCCCTTTGGCTCCTCCATTTAACACAGAAATGAACATATGCACACACTCACGCACACGCACCCACTACTACGCAGTGCAGTTTCGCAAAGCTGGGTGAGAGGGTGTTAATGTTATTTCATACGCACACATATTGTTATAACAGGAAACCATACTGTTCGCTCACATCCTACATAATGGTTCATTGTATGACTGCATAATGAATCAAAAAACTGATAAGATGCATATTTTTTTGGAATTAAAAAAATGGCCTTGGGACCCTGTGACAATCCTGCTTGTAACCCCCATGGGGGTCGCGACCCACTGTTTGAGAACCGCTGGTATATTGTAAATGGACTAAATCCTGAACTAATAACTAACAGGAAATTTTACGTTGGTGATTAAGAACAACCAATCGAAACCAATTCAAATCGTAATAAAGTAATTATAAATTTTAAAAGATCAAAACTGGTAAAAATATCCAAGAAGCGACAACAGAAGTTTGGAGCTGAAATTTGAGGACGGCAGAATATTTATTTTATATATTGAATGGCTGAAATCTTTTAAATCTAGTGGATGTGAGGAATTATTATTGATATGATGTTTTCAATGTTGTAATGTATGTTGTCTCTCGCAAAAATATTTACAAAATTAATTACTTTCAGATACATTATGTATTTAAATTTCCCTCGATTTAACGGAAGTTAAATTTAATGAAATTAAATTAATTTGTACACAAAAAAATACACATTTGTTTTAATAAATAAAATTGGCAGATATTAATAAAAATTAAATAATCGCTTCTTTCTGATTCCCAATTCTACGAATCAACATACAAAAGAAGTTTGCAAAAGAAGATCACCGATTTTTATGCATTAAATAAAGTTTCGGAAGGAACTTTATGTTATGCTTTTAACATAGTTACCGTACAAATTTTGAAAATCATTGATCGGTTTATACTTTTGATCTTTGGAATACATTTCCAAATGATTTTTAACTTAGGTGGTCTCATAGTTAGTAACATTAGTAAGGATTCTATTATAAATAAAGTACATCGAAATTTCGTAGTCTGTATGAGGAGTTAATTTTAATTTGCATTTTGTCAAAATAGTTTATTATTTTTTTAATTTGAAAGTTTTAAAAAAGTACATAAATACACCAAAGCCCCGCAATGTGTCAATTCGTTATGCGTCTATTCGCTTTTGCATCGATTGATTTTTTTATTTTTTGCCATATAAAATTTAACATTAAATTAATTAATTAATTAACATTAATTTAAACATTAAATTTGTTATAATAATTGCAAAATTTAATATGGGTATGAGCAGTAAACGCAAATCTTCCAGAAAGGCTTTAACACTAGATGTAAAACTGGATATACTTAAAATCGTGGACATACGGCTGTAGATATTGCAAGGTCTCTTACGTTGCCAGTATCGACAGTTAAAAACATTCGAAACCGAGATGCTTCGAAAATAAAGGAATGTGAGAAAAATTCCACGCAATTGTTATCATGACAATGTACACGCAACAGATCCACTTTAATGGTCAGAATGGAATCACTTCTAACATTGTGGATGCAGGAGCAGAATTATCGTAGGATGCCATTAAGCAAGATACTCGACAAAGAAAAAGGCAAAATCAATCTTTGACAGTTTAAGATTACAAGAGCCCAGTACGAGCATAAATGATGATTTCAAATTCGAAGCTAGCACTAGGTGGTTTGATCGGTTTAGAAACAGAGCAAATTTACTATTGTAGGACAATGTGTGATTAATATAAAAATAAACTATAAGTTAGTACAAAATTGTCTGCGTACTTGAGGTGCTGGTCACCGGATCGAGCTGTGGAGACTAACACATCTTCAATGTGCTAAAAATCGTCGCTGGCGGGCGGGATCGGTCATTTCCAGTGCCTACTGGTCTGTATACCGGCGTGTGCCGGTACAGCAATCAATCTACAGCGGGTCCCCGAAGAGTGTCGCCAAGTACACGGCGATCGATGCTGTTCGGAACGGGGGAGAGTGCGGTTAGCCATGCCTCATCGCCCGTATCGATCCTTTCGGCGGTGTGGTATCAGTCGGTGGTCCACTCGACGAGTCCGAGTGTCAATTCTCTGAATGAGGCAGTGATAGATTCTATCCGACTGATGTCATCAAATACAACGAAATGAAATTAATTAAATTTTATATAATCTATTAATAATTTATTTAGTTTTAAATTAAATCGCGAAAATAAATTTTAAATTAATTTTCCATAAAATTAGATTTTAAATTTGAAGATTATTTTCATAAATCGTAAAGATTTTAATTTTTTTTAATTTTAATGAATTAATTATAAATCACTAATAATTTTTAAGTAAATTGATTTAAATAATCAAGTATTCGATGTATTTTTAAAGCGCATTGAAGAAAGAAATTTTGAGATGTGTTTATAAACAATTCGGCTTGTATTCTTTCGCTAAGTATTTTAATAAAATGCTCAGTTTTTATTTTATTTAGATAATGCTAAGTGTTTAAAGCCCAGATTCTATTCAAAGCATAAAAATAGATTGAAAAAAATTAAAACACGTGAAAATGTAATTTTTCATTAGAACCTATTTATTTCAATCAATGAGCAGTATTCATGAAGTTTACTCAAGCCTTCAACTCTTTCTTTTTTCCCCGATAGGCACGTTTTTGCTGAGGAAGGTGCATATGTGAGCTCCAAACGCAAAGAAAGCCACAAAAGATACTTAGAGAAAAAAACGTTTCAGAAAGTATGGACAAGTACATGAACTGGAATACCAATTTTCATTATTTCGCCGAAAAATCGCTTCATTATATTGTAAACATGTTAATTTTTTGCCTCAGTATTTTAACCTTTAGAAATAAATAAAAACTTATCATTTTATTAAATAACTAAGCAAAAATAAATACTTGAAATAATTCAAAATGGAAAAATAATAAATGCGTAGAACCCATTGTAGGTTTCCTCCCCACGGCAGCAGCACATAAGCGAACTCATGCAGCGCTTACTCGTGACTCATAGAGACTATCAGGAGCTGAGTCGGTGAATCGTACAAGTACTTATCTGATTATGGGCCCCGCAATTAAACGTTTCCACAATCTCGAACCCATGGTAATAATCTTAACACTTAATATAGAAAACTAGTAAATAACCCGTCATGTATGACGGATATAATTATATAGAGTTAAAATTTCAAATATATTTTCAAGACATTTTTTTTTAAAATTCATTTGTTTTCCACATTTAATCATTAGAAATAAGTGTCTTCACAAAATTTCTTTATAAACTATATTTTTGGTAAATACTCGTTCATTATTCAGTAAATTACCCTTTTGAGAAGTTGCCATTGTTGAAAATCCTACCGAAAAATATATTGAATGAAAAATGTTGAATTCCAAAAGGCCAACCCAAAATTTGCTTAAAAAGTCAAAATTAAGAATGCTCATATTATCTACTTACAATTGTAAGTAGATAATTATATTAATAATAATTCATATGGAAAATTATCATGAATAATTCTGCTAATAATAATTTTCCATATGAATTATTATTAATATAAATATCTACTTACAATTGTAAGTAGATAATATGAGCGTTAGTGAAGCAGTGAGGCAGGCAGTGAGTGACTTGGGCTTTTATAAGATAAGATTTGGTAATATTCATCAAAATTATTACTTCTATCTTTAATTAATACTTATAATTTTCATATAATTATTCCTGATCAAGAATTATTTTGCTGAAAAAATAAAAATATAAATAAATAAATGTATAAATATTTTAATAAAAGCATTTGTTGAAAATACGAATATTCGTTGTTTACGGACATTATCATAAGAAATTATTATATAAATAAATGTTTTATATTGAATATTTATTTATTCATAAATAAATAAAGCTTAATCACATCAATTCTGTAAATAGTTAATAATTTATTAAGCAGTTAAACAAATGACGTAAAAAATTTGTTACATTGTAAGGAAACATTGGTTAGATTCTATACGATAATTATAAAACTATATATGATTTAAATTAAGAATCAAATTTAGTTTTATTATTAATATTTATAAAATACTCTTTATGTAATAATTTTGAGATACGGTACCCTATTTTACGAATATAACACATTTACTTTAAATTTTAAGAAATAATAAAATATAAATAGTAAGATCACTTAAGTATTTTTATTGAAAACTTGAGTCTTTCCGATAGTATTTTATTTATCATTGAAGTATTTTAATCATTTAAAGTATATTTTCTTATTTTATAATGATAAAAGTGTTTCATTTAAAATGAATTTTGTTTAATAATTTGAGAAAGCTCAGTCCTCAGAAGCCCAATATTTCCACAAGAAATTGATTTTCAAACTTTGAATAATCTCAAGAGTAATTAAAATAAATGAATTGAATATAATTCTCTTAAGACTTATTGATAGATTGATTTCAACAAAGCCAATAGATTATTACTTTTTTAATTGTTTTTATATTAGAGAAATGTATACTTAAATAATTTTTATCAATCATCAATTTAATTTTTAAACTTGTTAATATGATCATATTTTTAAGGAAAAATGTAAGAATAAAAGCCCGTATTGTACAGAAACATTAACATATATGTGAGAATAATTAACATAAGAATATTTATAAATTAAACTGTTATACATTATATAAATATATAAAAGTTATATAAAGAATTCCCAATATCATAAACTCCTGAAATTGTTTAAATTAATTAAATAATTCGGGTCGAGATGGTACTGTTACAGTGGTAGAGGGCATTTTGCTGCCAAATGTGCTAGTAGTTAGCAGTGCACCCAGTACATAGCTTACCAAGCCTCAACCCAAGGGTCGCCGCAGGAGTGAGGATGCTTCAGTTGTGGCCTGGCGGGTCACATCGTAAGTCGGAGTCCGCAACGGAAAACCAATCCTGTCGGAAATCAGAAGTGGATGTCCACTACTAGTGAACGTGTAGGGGACGACCGTGAGGGCGATGGTCGACACGGACTATTAAACAAGAGTGTTGGCGAAGGCGGTGGTTCGACCTGCAAAACTGGACGGAGAGGAAAAATCAATGTAAGTTTTAGATGTAAATGTTGATGTGCAGTTCACGGGGACCGCGCTAATCAAGTGCTGTGGAAAGCGGATTATAAGTCTCGTTCTAGTGTTGCTGGAAGTCTTTGGGTCGAAGGTTGAAATGCTTCTTGGTATATACGCGATCAGTTGACTTGAGGACGTATGACGGTCAGAAATTCGGAAAGATCGAGCACCGAGTAGTGGCGAATGTCATGAAGCTACCGGTGCGTAAATGGATTGAAGACACAAATTTGTTAGCCGAGTCCAAGACCACTCGTTGACCGTGGTGTGAAAGTGGAAGAACGGTGACGCGCCACCAGAGTCGTTCCGTGGAGTCACTACATACGCGTCAGTCAAGCAGTATGAAGAAAAGGTGAGATAAGAGCTGCTGGAATGGAAAAACAAGGGGTGTATCATCCCTTTCAAGGTTGAGGTGAATGTGGTTCTGTTGATCATTGTGGCAGTGCAGTCGACCAAGAGAAAACAACTGGTACTGGACTACCAAGCCGCGAATGAATTCGTTCCCAGCCACACCAAAGGGAGCCTGGTTTTCTCAGAAATACTGCGTAGGTTACGAAAGATATGCAAGTCTCTCAAAATAATCGACTTGAGATGGGTATACCTCCAAAAGATCAAATAATTAGTCGCGCAGTGTAGAAGTGGTGCCTGATGCGACTGAGTTTCTGTCAGAACGCGGCGCCAAAAATCATAAGGCGCATCGTAAATCACGTGCTGAAGAAAAATTTATAGGTGACAAAAACTGCACATATTTACAATGACGACGTCATAGTTAACACCAGCAAAGTTTCGGTGGAGCGTGGGATGGCTATCATTAACAATTTAGGTCTCGAAACAAAACCGCATAAGGGAGTCAAAGTGGTCGGGCTCGTGAGTTAGCGGATCGTTTTACGCGATGGAAATTGTTTTCGTGTATCAGACAGCCGGTGGGTCATTTTCCGGTTGGTGGCTGGTTGAGGCCAGCTTGTAGGTTCTTAAAGAGAATGGCCTGCAGCGACTCATGGGACGATGCTTTGTAGATCGATATTGTACATTGATTTAACAAAAATACATAATTGTTTTAAAGTAAAAAACTTGAAAAATTGAGACAAAATATGTATTTTTCTTGTTTTCAAAGAGCGTAAAAAATATGTTGCCGTTTTTATCTTAAATAGATTCTCTTCATTCTAATATTGTTTTCACGGTTGAACTTGAGAAGAATGGTGTTTTACCATTTTTAGATTTGTTATTTGAGAGAAAAGCTAGTCGTTACGAGACAGAGATTTATAGAAAGAAAACAGATACATGGTTATATACTACTACTAAAAGCTTCTGTGAACCTTAGTATAATAGAATTATGATAAAAGGTTTGTTATTTAGGTGTTGGTTTCTATCATCAACATATGAAAAAGCAGATGCAAGCATAGATAAACTAACAGAACTGTTGCAGAAAAATGACTATTCGAAATCATTTTTAGAGAAACTAACTAATGAGACGATAGATAAATTAATGAATAAAGAACATCAGGCTTGTGAGAAGTGGTTGCAACATCAATATCTGAATTCATTTTTTTAACCCCAAAATTTATTACTATAACAACAATTCACATATTTAAACAATTTTTTCTGTTAATTTAATTATCTCCCACAAATTAATCTATTAAATTCTTTTCTATTCAATTTTTAAAATCTTACAAATTGATTAAATAGATTTCACATTAAAACTAAAAATTTATTTTAAAATTTATTTAAAATCGTTTCATAACTTATATTAAAATATATAAATTGTTATGACTGTAAAAATATTTTTATTTATAAATAAATATTTAATGGTTTTCTTATTTTTAATTTTAAGATATTTAATAGATACATTAAAAAGATATTTTTTTATTTTTAAATAGATATTTAATTTTTTTATGATTTTCTTTTATTATATCATTTTTAATTTTTTAAAATATTTAAAAAGCATATTAACATTAAAATATTTTACCTTTTAAATTAAAAACATAATAAATTATTCTGGCGAGATGAAAATTTAAATTAACCCCTCATAAGACTAAAGACGAATTAAAACCCGATAAATTATCAAATGAAAATTCTAATATTGGATAAACGCTAACCGTTACTCATTCAGGTTACAAAAAATTTAAATCGTCTATTTTACAATCAATCGATAACAAAAACTTGAATTTCAGTATATTTCAGTATCGATTTTCGAATTGATTCATTCACATTTCACGTCGTAAAAATTAATCTTATTGGAATAATTTTCTCTAAAAGCATTTTGCGTTCTATTTAAATCATTATAAGTTTCATCCAACACCGACATTCGCTGATCATACAGAAACACTGCCGCTTATTTGATTATTTATTCTCATTGAACATATTTCACTATTAATATTTCGATTGTTTATCGCCATTTTATTTAATTATAAATAATTTGTAGTCAAGCGAAAATCAGAATCCATATAAGCGATTAGAATTAATTATTCAAATTGAGTTACGATTTAAAATTAAATTTAATAAAATCGATTGATCAATCGCAAATTTATCTTCTCTAACAAATTCAAATATTTTCAATACAAAGTCAAATAATCAACTCAAGTCACGTAATCGATTTTATTTTTATCAATTATCAAAAATTAATTTAATTACTTCAAATTAACAAATCCCAATTCTTTTTATAATATCACTAAATATTTAAAATATTAATTCAAATTGTTTATTTTCCATTGAAGCCCTCAAAATGCTAAAAATAATAAATGCTAAATAATAATAATAATAAAATGCTAAAAATAAATAAACTACTTATAATTTATAAGTAGATATCTTGCAATTATTCAGAGTTCGGGAACTCCGAATTTTTTATTTTTTGCCCATTTTGGGATCTTAAAAAAATTTTTTTCGATCAAATTTTTACATAATCATTTATTATCATCAAGAATGATTAAGTGTGCAAAGTTTGAAGAAAATCAATTAAGTAAAAAGCCTTTAAAAATAGATTTCTAAATTCCATGGATATATATATAT
>MQRK01221385.1:9742-22003 GCA_001938485.1 Girardia tigrina
GAAACACTTTCCAAAACCGAAACTAACACCCCGTAAAGTTATGGTGACAGTTTGGTGGTGTGATGCTGGAATCATCCACTATAGTTTCTTGAATCCAGGTGAAACAATCACAGCGGAGAAATACTGACATGAAATTGATGAAATGTATAAAAAATTGAAAACCCTTTGTCCGGGATTGGTCAATCGAAAAAGTCCCATCCTTCTTCATGATAACGCTAGACCTCATATTTCAAAAGTGCCTCTTTAAAAGCTTAATGAATTGAGCTATGAAACTCTGCTTCATCCACCATATTCACCAGACTTCTCGCCAACTGACTTCTACTTTTTCAGGCATTTGTAGAACTTCCTACGTGAAAAAATTTTCAAAAACCAAAATGATGCTCAAAATGCCTTCCAAGAATTCGTCGCTTCGAGAACCGATACATTTTATGCTGATGGAATAAAACAACTTGTTTCTTGTTGGCAAAAATGTATTGATGCCAAGGGTTCATACTTTGATTAATAAACTTTTGTTTCTGTGAATTTGCACGTCTTTGAAGTTTGTGTCCCAAAACCGCCATTATTTTTCGACCAACCTAATATTTAGATAGCTTCTTTGTAAAGAATATATAGATAAATAAATAGTACCTTATTCTGAATGATTTAAAAACTTTAAAAATGCATTGTTAAAAGCAACTAACAATGAATTAAATTTAAAAATTATATCATGATCTCATAAAATTCAAAATATGTTCAGTATTAAATCTTTTACACCTTTAACACTTTGTTCTGATATTGTTTATGAATACAAAAGTAATTGGTGTGATGCCATATACATTGGAGAGACCGTCCGTCATCTCTGTAAACGAATTCAAGAACATGGTCGAAGAGAGTAAGAGTAATATTGCAGAACATTGGAAAAATGTAAATGTGATGTTAATTTTGATAATTTCAAAATTCTGTGTAAGCATTTTGACAGTTATTGGGAGAGAGTGTCGTGAGAAGCATTGTTAAATAGGTCATGTTACCCTAAAATCAATGTTCAATCGGCAGTCTCAACAAGCTCATTGAGAATTTTTGATAAGCATGATTTCATGCAATCGATTACATAATCACCATTTTTGTATTTATATACAGGTGAATTGATTATTAATTGGTGACCTGAAGATGACGGTAGATCCGTCGAAATATATTGTCTTGAAATATATTTTTTAATTGATGAGTGTTGTTATTAAAAGAAAATTATCATCCAGATTTCGTTTTATCAATAAATAAATAGATTCTTTTTTCAGCTCTAGCTATATTTAGTTTATTTATTTATAAGGATTGCGGTGCTCCTCTTGATTTTGTAAAACAATTACTGTAAAAATACTGTATTTGAAAAAAAAACATATCATTGAAAATAAATATTTGAATGAAAATGACGAAATTGTTTAAACACGTGTTATTGGACACATTTTTAAATGACAAATATATTTTATCAGTTATGTTTCTTTCTCAATTAATGCTTCATCAACCTTCTCCGTTGTACTTTGAAAAACATAAAAAAACAAATGAAACCGACAAAAAAGTATAAGTCGGTTTTAGCTTGATTTATTAGTAACATTGTTTCTGCAACAATCTTTGCATGCTTTATATCAAATATTTTTCTTATTATTATTTTCGTTTCGTTAACAATTAAAATAATCAGTTGTTTGTTTTATTTCATAAAATTTGCATAATTATCATTTTAATTCAAATTAAATGAATTATAACTCAATACAAATTTAATTTTAGAATTGCAATTTGGTTTGGCGTTTCTTAAGACTTTCGTGAATCATTTTATTCGGATGTTTTATTATTCAACATTTAAAGGACGTCTTCATAGCTGTAAGTATTCGATTTAATATTATTGGATTTTTTATTACGATGTATACTGTCGGGGTTCCTTTTGGTGAACTTTAAATTTTTGATATTTTTAAAAATCATATTTGTATTTTAAAAATATCAAAAATTTAAAGTTCACCAAAAGGAACCCCAATAAATAAATTAATAATAAATAAATAAATTATAATAATAAATAAATATATAATTCTTTTGTATTTGTTATTTTCGTTTTTCATTATTATTAAGAAGTTTAATATTAATATTATGTACTTTTATTTTCATATATTTATGGTTTTGTCATTTTTAAGAAAAGAAATTATTCCAATTTTCAATTACTTAAGAGAAACTTAATAATAATATTAATTGTATGATCTTTCAATTTCCATGTATGGAACAAACATATTTTAGGTGTGTGATGAATATTTTAAAATTTGGTATGTTCAAATTAGAATGTTGAATTTTGTATGTTCAGTTTGTATTTGAAAATGTGTTTCTCCCACCAGATGGAAAATTTATATTTTGGGTGTTTACGATGAATAATATTCAATAATATTCAAGCATAATTTGAATTTTAAATTACATCATAAGATATTAAAAAAAACTTTAAAAATATTAAATCGTTTTAAATTTTAATATTAAAAATTTAAATAAATTACAGTAGAACCTGGCTATTACGGCATGGTAGGGGATTTCAAAATATTCCAGAATAGAGAGAGTCAGAACAAATAGCGTGATTATAAAATGGGGATTTTCGGACCTTCTGGATTAAACAGGTTGCTGGATTAAAGAGGGACGGATTAGACATGTTCTACTGTAAATAACTTTTAAATAATTTTCAAATTGATTAATTAAATGTTTTTTCTTTAAATAATATCATTTTTTTAAATAAAATTAATATGTAGATAAAATTACTACTAAAATTTTAAAATTAAAATAAAATCTGAAAATAATGAAAATTTATTCGAATAATTGTTTATTAAAAACATAAACAAAAATTTATCAATTTAGAATGATGTCAAATTGTGAAAGCTTGAGAGTTGTCTAAAGGACAATTCAAATTGTATAGAAAATAAATATTCGAGAATCCATATTGGTGTTCTTAATTAGGTGTCTAAAATCACCAGTTATTTCTAATTTTTAAAACTCAATCCTGAAAAATAAGAAAGAAAATTTTTTCCAATCTGAACTTTATCTGAACTCTCCGATGGAAGGTCATCCACATTATCTTTCGGTCATTTCCGAATCCGACTTACTTCGACGGAATTGGGGGAAATTCCGTAAGATTATTTTTTGTAATACATTCCGCTCATCTACTGTGTGATCAATTCTTGTTGTGTACTTTGATTATTATCATGCATATATTTCTATTTATCGTGGAATTTTACGCAAAAAAATCATATAATTTTTATCATAAAAAGTTTTAGTTTTATGTTAATGAATGTGATAAAAAAAATTTAAGTTGTAATTTAGAAATGTAATATTTGAAATTATTTCAAACTGAGTCAACATTAGAGAAAAGCATATATGAATAAATGAAGAAGCACTAAGAAAAACAGAATTGTTACATATTTATATATTGCAAGAAGTATACAAAAAGTACGAAAAGTAAAAGAAGATTCAGGTACAGTTTTTAAAACCTTTTCTGGCATGACTTTAGCTCAATTATGTACGAAAACTTTGTCCTATCAGTCAGGTTTCCAGTATATAGAAGAAGAAGAAAATTTTAAATTGTTTGTGGAAAAATCAATTTTTATTCAGCAGAAAACAAGCTTCTTATAATTTGAAGAGGACATTTTTTAATGTTTTATAGAAGGATATCCAAATGAAAGTAAATAATTTGATAAGAAGGGTGAAATATGAATGCTTTCAGTTGGAGTAGATTTCCATAAATGGAAAAAAAGGCAATAGATGAGCATAATAATGTTAAGCTTGATTTTTGATTTGAAAGAAACAGGGGTCATATGTACTTATGTTTAATAAAAAGAAAGGTGCTTGTGTCTAAGAAAGTTATAATTTCAAATATTTGATTAACGAAGAAGTATTTCTTCAAGAATTTATATCATTTTATATTTAAATCTTGCAATTGAACTCCAGCTTTGGACTAAAAAGGAATCGGAACTTCTATTCTAAATATCTTCTAAAAGAAAAGGAAGAAAGATAAAAAATAATAGCTGAAGAATAAAAATTAGATGGCATATTATTAAATATTATTTTTAAAGGGAATTATTTACAGTAAATAATGAAATTTCTATATGTAACCACCTTGAGGCTTCTGTTGGAAATGTTGATGAAGATGCGTCATTCATGCGGGCTGCAAGGAATACTTATGTCATTAAAGAAGATTTAAATTCCTTAATTAATCTATCATAACACTATGCTATTAATATTCTAAATATAGGGTTGCCTGATAAGTTTTGTCGCATACATATATCTATGTTAACTGCAGATATCCTTGCATCGCATAAATAATTCTTATATATTTGCAATCCATAATAAAATGTAAATTAGTTAAAATAGTATTTGCGATCTACTTATGTCCAATAATATTTATTTTCTGTTCTAAATGAATTTTTGTTTTAATAAATAATAGCAATTTGGTAAATTTCGAACATTTTCATCATCCTAATGGATTTTAATTCGTCTGATATTCGCAAATTAATTTACTGTTGCTGAAAAAAAGATTTAACACCCCCACAGATGACTGACGAAATTAACACGGCCCTTGGAGTTTGAACAGTTTCAAAGAGAACATTTGAAAGGTGGATTTCCAATTTTCGTGAAAACGACTTTTAAGACAAACGATCATATCCGCAAAGGGCGGCCCTCTCTTGACATGGATGAGAAGGTTATCGAGTTTCTGACTGAAGACAAGCGTGCAACAACGAGGAAAATTACAGAGGCAATTGATCAAGATAAAACCACAGTTTTCCGGCACTTGAATGCAATGGGATACTGATACCTGGAAAATTGCTGGGTGCCACACAATCTAACGCAACAGAATAAGGATAATCGCTAACGAATTTGTCAACAGCTATTGGATAGTTATCACCGGAATGATTTCCTGTCCCAAATCATTACCTGCGATGAGATATGGGTGTACTAGGACAACGAAGGCGCTTTCAACAATAGATCATGGAGAAAATCGGATGAAAACCCACTTGCAACATCGGCACGATGACTGACAAACCGAAATCATCTCGCCTCCGTCTTTTGGAACAGTAAATGACTGCTCTTGTTATATATCTTACCTCCAAGTGCTACAATCAATGCGGATGTCTACTGTACTCAGCTAGATCGTCTCATTATCGCCGTTCAGCAGAGGTGCAGACGGTTGCTCCATGGAGGAAATCACAATGTTCATTATCTCTACGATAATGCTCGTTTGCATACGGCTGATAAGACCAAGGACAAGCTGAATGTGCTAGGATTCACCGTACTACCACATCCACCATACTCCCCAGATTTCTTACCATCTGACTACTATATATTCTCTCCAATGAAATGTGCACTTTGAGGAAATAATTATGTCGGTGTCAACGATATCAACGAAAATCCTCTACATTGATTTGACAATAAACCGCGTGATGTTTTCCAAAATGGGATATGCAGCCTCCCTGGACGTTGGATAAGATGTATTGAGCACAATGGCGACTAGTTTTACATTTGCATGATGTGGACGATTGATAAAATATTTTATATGTTATTGTATTTTGGTGTTTTTGCGACAAAACTTATGAGGTAACCCTATAGATTTTTTAGATTTATAATGTATATTTCATAGAATTTTTATTATAATTGTTCGATTCACATTGAAGGACCGATATTGAAGTAAACCCAAAAAGAAAAAAATAAAAATTCGACACGAATTGCAACTCTATCAAATTGAGGTTCCATCACAAAAATTAAAATATTACTTGGAATTTTCTAAAATAGAATGTTGAATCTATCGATAAAAAAATGTTCGAAAAGGATTTATCGGAATTTCTTATCGAAATTAGTAAAAAAATGTCGAAATTTAAAAATTCAAATCAAATTATTGAATTCTAATTTCAACGAAGCATCAATTAATATGAACGATTAATACGATCAATTAATATTGTCTTGCAACTCAATTTCAATGATTCTTTCAAAATCGACAATTTACGCATATCGAAATTAATGAATTGATTTGATAATTCTAATTAAACATAATTTTTTATAGAATTGTTTGTAATTAGTTTGATTTGTATTTTCAGTAGTGAATTTTTTTTATTTTTTGTATGTATTTTTTATTTTGAAATTAGAAAAAAATAATTAAATAATAAAATTGCCAGATGGCAAAAATAAAAAAAAACAATAATGGAATTTTTAATTAAAATTAGTTTTAAAAAAATTGCGTTTTTTTAAACGCTTCAATAAAATTATGGTTGTGAGTTGTAGAACTTTGATTTGCTTCAAAGATGAGTGATTTGTGTTGAGAAGTTTTGTGCGCGTTTCAGAAAAGGTGAGATTTGAAAGAAAAATAAAAGAAGACATCGGTATCTTGGTCTTTTAATAAATTTGGCGTGAAAATTTGTGGTTAAAATTGATATTTGTATGTGTGATCACAATTGTCAAATTTTGTCGATTAATTGAATAAAAATTTTGAGGCGTATTTTTTAAATTCAACAATAAAAAAATTTTAGTGAATACTGAAACCGAATTGAAATACGCAATCGTGAATTCCAAAGGTTCATGGCACGATAAATACGACGAGACTTGTTGGTTCTACGTTGGTGGATTGCGATACGAATATTCCGATAGTGATATCACTTGTGTTTTTTCTCAATATGGAGAAATCGTCAATTTGAATCTCAATCGTGACCAACGCACCGCTCGATCGAAGGGATTTTGTTTCATTTGCTATGAAGATCAAAGAAGCGGTAAGACATTGAGAGTCGACCATGTTGAAGACTATAGTCCTAAAGATGAAATATAAGCCTAGAAATAATAATTAACATTTTCAGTGATATTTTATATCAGGAACTAATAATAAAACATCAGGAACACAGAAAAAAGTTTTTTGTAGACTTGTGTTATTTAATTATATAAGTGGGAAAAATCAGCTTCAAGTTTTATAAAACTGTAAATTAAAAGATATGGTTGACATTATTCACAAGGATATAAATTATTCATCATTACTAAAATATTATACTTCAGCTGTGAAACAATAGTTTGTGATAATAAAGGTTTTACTTATTACCGTGTTTCCCCGACAATAATTCCGACTTCCTAAATAATTCATAGCACAATTAAACTATTTTGTAGAAAAAAAATTAAAACTTCTACCACCAAAATAACTCATAATAAATAAGTAGTGTAAAAATGAGAGTTCTCCCTCACTACCCCCCCAGGGACGGTTACCATGCCAACGGTCGCGATCACCCTAGCAACGGTTCCGGTTCACTTGACAACGCCTCTGATTGGCTCCCGGTACCCTAGCAACGGTCGCGATCACCCTAGCAACGGTTTCAGGTCACTTGGTAACGGTTCCGGTTCACTGGGTAACGGTAACCAAGGGACGTTTTTCATTAGCAACGGATACAGTGATCCAAGGCGGTTGTAACCATGGTTACGGTTCCCGTATCCATAGCAACCGTCACCCCGTAACTAAGGACCGTAGAAAAAAGTGCTAATCGATCACTGCACAGTGTCCAAATGTGCTAATCGATATTATGAAAGTGCTAATCGATAATGCACATTGTGCCGCACATTTCTAATGTGCTAGCACAGTGCTTTTCAAATTGCATATGTGCACAAGTGCAAAAATCAATACATTAATTTTTTTAAAAGTACTAATGTTCAAAATCGATATCATGTGTTTCATACACATTTTGATTCTAAATCTAAGTGTACAATTAGAATTTTCATATATTGATCCATTTTCTATATAATTAGCATAATGTATAAATTTACACAAAGTGCACATTGATTTTAAAGGTACAAGGAAGCAGAATATCAGAAAAGTGTTCATACACTTGAATAGGAAACTACATATGTACATTCAGATTCCACATCAACATTTTCGAAAAAGTGCTGATAAATCGATTTTTTCGAAAANNNNTGAAATTCTCAAAAAAAGTGCTCAAAAATCTATTTTTTCGTGCATATCTGAAACCCCTATGATATATGTATGTTGTTTACCATCAAACAATACGTTATGAATCGCTCAATGTACACAAGTACAATCACAAGTACCAGGGTTACCGTAAGCAAGATACATGGCTTTCAAATTGTACACCTTGTTTTTTTTTTATAATATCTGCAATATGTTAACAATAATAATATAAACAAAATCGGGATATACAGTACATTAAACTATGGAAAATACTATAATTTTTGTGGTTGAGCCACGAATAGACACAATTATTGAAGAAAATGAGGATGAAAGTGAGGGAGAACTCTTATTTTTACACTACTTAAATACTCCTATTTTTGTAAATATGTTTGCTTCTCAAATAAAAATGCTGACTTATAATACATTTTAAATACACAATAATAATAAGAATTTCAGCATTCACCTTAATAATCCTTTAAATTTGATTTCTTTATTTTTTGTATTTAAAACTTAACAATGGAAAACAAAAAACGAAAACTTTGTAATGCAATATAACATTTTTAGGTTAATTTTTTTATTTATTTATTTTAATTTATAGAACTCCAACATCAAAAATAACGCATAATCTGAAATTTATTTTGAATTTGACTAAAATATTTAAAAATATAATCTAACTCTGGGAGTTATTTTCGGAGAAACACCTTTCTATATTTTAAAATATTGATTATAATTTATTAAAGTAATTATTTATATATTGCAGTTGATTGAACATTCTTTTACCAGATTATAATCGGAACATTTTATTTTACTTAGATAAATATTTTTCTAGGTGATTATAACCGGATGTAAATGTTATATTTTTTATGTTATTATTTATGTTTGAGAAATGTTATTTAATAAATGTTTCGGAAAAAAAAGATTACTGTTAATATTGAAAATATTTTTTTGTATTGTGTATATTCGGATATACATGTATATTGTTAAAAAATTATAAATGATGATTGTGAAAAATAAATTGAAATAAAAAGAATATTACTATGGATTACAGTTTCCTCTCATTTTAGCTCTGAAAAAGAAGAGCATGGAGTGTGTCAGAACTGTTAAAAGCAAATTACATTAAATACTATTCACAGCCTTCAAAAAAAAGGGTCACCCATCACAAGGATCGATTTAATATATGAAATGTTTTATTTCATATTTTGTTCTTAATCATTTTTGGTTAAATCCTGATTTGTTTTGAATTTTGTCAACTTTAGAACTGTTCCGTGTGCAACAATCACAATCTTCTAACTTTAATATTAATTCATAAACCAAATCATTCAATATCGTTAACTTAAGCAGTGCTCGGGGCCTCACTTTTATAAATTCCATTTATTTTTATGTCACATCATTTTAATTGTTTTTAAATTTGGTCTACTTTAGTAATAAAATGTGTCCAGCTTCACGCAATGATTAGCGGAGTCAATGATAACAAGAGATCAAAAATCTGAAGTTGTCAAATAAATATTGAAGAAATTCAAACCTAATTTGTTATATATTTAAAACATGAAGCCAAGAATTATTGTGTTAATATTCTGACAATGTAAAACTTTAGTTAAGATAGAAAGAGATACAACCTCACGCATACACAGAGGCAACTATTGTAAGTGAAACTGCAAACAGAAACTTTCTCTCGAGTTCAGATCACAAATCAATATTACGTCATATTGAAATATAATTATTATTTATTATTATTATTATTATTTATTACTTTTGGTTTTCCAGATTGGATTATTTTTCTTAATTGGTTTTCAACTGATAAAACATTCGATTTGTCCTTTTCGTTAATTTGATCCATTTTTTTTATAAAATAATATGAAAAATTAGTTAATAAAAAATTAAAAAAATTTGGTTCTAATTACGATCTGGTTCTAAAGTGAAACTTCGTTTTAATTTATGACCGGGTTCAACTTCGTCCACCTTTTACTGGTTCAATTACTGTTATTTGTCCTCCATTACATTACATTCGGATCTTCGTTTCTTACAATATTAGGTAGTACATTCTTGGTTTAAAAGTGGATGCTTTTTTAATATTTGGGTTATATTAATATTTGAAATATCCAACACCGAATCTGTATTTAAAACATCAAAACAGAAAATTGGATAATATTTCTTCCAACCTCGTAAACTCAATTGTGGAGCACCTGATTTATCTTGAAAATTTCTACACAATTTGGTGTATTCTTGATATGGAAAAAACGGTGAAGCGATTTAACCAGATCCACCTAATTCAATTGGATTTAATTGATAATTTGTTGTATTTAATTTTAATTGAATTGATTGAATATCTTTATATAGAAATAATGAATTACTTTTTTATATTCATTTTCTGTATCTTTAAATCCTACAAATATACATCATGGTAAATAATTTAAAGTTGGTTGGTCAAGTAAGAAACTCCTTCGGATAAATCCATTTGACCAGAAATTCTTTTTAAATAATTTACATAAATTGGATTTCCAGATTTTAATCTTTCTAAAAGTCTAATTTCAGAATTTACTTCAAAAGTAATTTCATATACATGTAATTCCAATATTCGTATTTCTAATTTTGGAATTGTATCATCTTTTCTAAAAAAATATCAATTTATATTGTGTATCTCTACTGAATACTAATTAAATTTTAGTATTAAAAATTATTCTGTTAAAATCCTGTAAGAATCCAAATAGATGTTTTAAACGGAATTCTAATGCAAATTTATTTTTATAAAATAATTTTCTTTTTTCATATCCAATATTTTTTGATTTATATGTTACTGTGATTGATTTATCTGCTGCTTGAGTTATTTTTTGTTCAACTATTTCATGATCAGGAATCCATCCGCATGTTTCTCCTGTTTCTAAATATGTTTGATCTTTACAAACTAAATTTAAAAATGAAGAACATACTCCTGGATTTTCTATACTTTCAATTGAATATTGTCCTAATTTTAATGTCATTCTATTAAGTAGGGAAGGTAAAGGGTTGTTTTCTAAAGTTATATCTTTTTTATCGGTATTAGTTATTTCAATTTCAAAATATAGATTTATGTTAAGAATTACATAAATCTATTGGATTACTAGTTTGTAACACCTGAAATAGGCGTTCTCCATTTTTGTTGATGTTATTTATTGATACTTTTTGAATGTGATTCGAATTTATTTTCAAAACTTTTCCATTTTTAGGTAAAATATTATGATTTTCAATTTTATCAGAAAATTTGTTTTATCCAATGTTGTCAAAATTCGGTTTTCAATAATTCATTTGAATATAATCTTCCTAAAATCTGTTCACCTTTTAAATCTATTAATCCATAATTTATTGGATCGGTCCGGTATACCCTATTTACAATAAAAATTTCTTTACTAAATTTATGTATTTCCTTTTTTAAATTTATTTTATATCTATAAATTCTTACTCGAGTACCAATTTTTAAACTTGGTTTCACTAATTTGGGTTTTAGACTGTGTCCCACTTTTTTTTATTTAGATTCAAATTATATTGTAAATTTTCTTTATTTAACAATAAATTAGAATCTTCTGATGCTTCTTTTAGAGTTATTCCAATTGTTGAGTGAATTGTATAATTATATTAATCTACTAATATATTTAATAGAGTGATATCCCATTTTTGATTTCCTTGGATTGTAAAATATTTAAATAATTTATTTTTAGTGTTCTATTAAATCTTTCAATGACAACAGCTTTTCCTTCATTTTAAGTTGTGTTGGGGTTCCTTTTGGTGAACTTTAAGTTTTTGATACTTTTAATTTTTTGATATTTTCAAATTAAAAATCATATTTATATTTTAGATAAATTAAAAATAATGTTCGGCTAATTAAAATGAAATAATCTTTTAAATACAAAATTTAAGTTTATAGATAATATTTTTTACTAATTAAAATGAAATAAGTTTTGTAAAAATTTTAGAGTAATGATAATATTTTAATTAAATTGAGACAATTTTTTTATAAATATTAAGTTTTAAAAATTCACAATTAAAATATCATCTTCGAAGTTAAAGAATATTGTAAAGAATATTTTGATATATTTTGTAACACTATTTAAAATAAAATTAGAATGTTTATTGTACACGGAAAGTTTTATTAAAAAAAATAATTTAAAATGGAATGATTTAAAATTATAGAAAATTATTTAGGAATTGAATTTTTTACAGGATATGTCCATTAAAATATTTTTAAAGATCTAAATTTATAAACATTGTAAAAAAATTAATAAAACAGAAACAAAATAACATTTATGCAAAATTGAAGAAAATAACATATATATATATATATATATATATATATATATATATATATA
>MQRK01221396.1:0-10423 GCA_001938485.1 Girardia tigrina
CGAACAGTTATCATTCGAATGCCATTGTCATAAGTAGTATTTATGCCACAGAAACTCACTTTTCCTCCAAACCAATATAAATAAAACTTTATTTTATAAATGGTGTCTTTTTATACGTAATATGTAACCATTTTTTATAAAGAATATGTGAAATTAAAAAAAATTGTTTAAATATTATTAGAATTTGAAACAAATTGATTTGAATAAATTTTGTAATTAGACTTAGTCTTTTTTCATGAATTAAAAGGCCTAAAATGGATTTTGACATAACATTCGGTTTCTCGAATATACGAGCATCCATGGTCGAATGTCTAAGGACTTGTCCATTGATTAAACCGTCGATCAGAAGGGTACATCTCACTTCGGGCACCATCTTCCCCGACATTAAAAGTCCTCCGTGGTAAACAGTCATTTTATTGTCTAACAGAGAAATTCAGATACACATGAATGGAAGTCTCAGCCTTATATAAACCAACATATTTCCGGTCACTTCAAAGACAATCCAAAACTCTCTTCGGAATGTGATTTATTTACAATTAAATGTTGTGATTGTTTTGTCATTAATTAAGAAAGTGTCATTCTTCTACAAGGTTACTTAGTTTACTATTTTGTTTTAGTGTGTTTACAAACTCTGAAAATCAGTTAAACAATAAGCAGCTACGTTACCTTAAATACTTTCATGCGATGAATACAATCATACATTAATTCTATAATGTCTCAAGTAAGGAATTTGGCTTTGATGCATCTGGAATTTCTATAAGTTGCTGTAGTTTAATTCAATTGAAAACATATGCCGAAGTGGAAACTGCGGAAAATTGCGAAGTATTTTATCGGAGAACAGAGCGAAATTAGTCAACAAAAGCAATGATGTATTATTTTCCAGAGAAACAAAAATATTGTCTTATTTCAGGAGGGTCTCTATCCAATCCATATCTCGGTTATATATAACGAATGGCCGATGTCTGAAGAATTGTTGAGTATTTTATCAGAAAACGGAGCAGATTTTACTCTTGTTGACAAACGTTCCGGCGACAATTTGTTGCATTTGACTTTAAGGTTCAACAGTTCCTTCTCTGTGAGAAAATTAGTTCCCTTTCTAACGAAGAAGGGATGTGATCCTTATTCCAAAAACTATGTATTATTTATTTTTTATTTGCTAGTATTTATACTATATATAATATTTCATTTTTAATATACCTACTGTCTCGTTTAATAAGTCGCACTGCGCGGATTCGTTGTGTGCGGTTGGGTTTTTACGACCGAAATTTCAGACTGCACCGTTAACGTTTCTATTAGCATCGACTAAAAATATTCAAAAAATATTTTAATTCCAATAAAATAATCTTTAAAAATTACGCTTTGTTATTAAGCAACGTAACCCTCGACCAAAGGTGCTAGATTGTTTTAATTCAAAACCAAATTCATCACACATTTATTTTGCAACAGATGCAACATCAGATTACCATTTCACGACTAAGACCAAGCACCGATCAAAACAATGAGAATAAGGGGCTTCTCAAACAACATAGTCAACAAAGTTCGGGAAATAAACTGGAAATATTATGGTGCCATTTTTTTGTTTGATACTAAGAGAATATTATTAATTGACTATCTACTCAAATTCCAAAAATAAACTGTAAATATTACGCTCAGATTATCAGTGAAATAGATAAAAAAGATAATGAAAGAAGGTCTGTTTTGCATAAGAATGAAATCATTTTCCATCAGGGCAATGGTTGGAAATACGACTGTTAAGCAACGAGAAGACTGTGACTAAATGTTTTCCACGGAGAAAAACCTTTTTCATGAAGAAGAATTAAAAAGAGATATTGACGATTATCTAAGAGGACATAGAAGAACATTACTTTGTATATTACTTAAAGCTTTGTGACATTGTTGAATGAAGAGAATTAAACTGGAAGGATATTCCTTTTAATTAATTATTAATTAAATTAATTTTCAAAACTCAAAAAATGGCGTCGATGATAAAAGGGATTACTTATTACATTAGTTGGTAAATGATGGTCAGTTAAATAATAATATTATTCAGTAGAATGAATGAAATATTGAGTTCGTCTTTGCTGTTCCATATTATGAAGGATTACAAACTTAAAAATAAATCAAAAGATGTGATAGATTATAAAATACGGTTAAAGATTGTTTCACAAAGACAAATTTAAAAATATTTTTAAATTGGTTACTACCCTTGTAATCGTCTCGAAAATATTTTATTTTCAATGCTCGGGAACCCGAACACCAAACGGCGCCCTCGGTCAATCAACCCGAACAAATAAGTCTTCATATCCTCTCTAAGCAGAAGTATGAGGGTATTTCTCCAGTGCCTCTGACATCCATCCATTACAGATATAGGATGTCTTAAAATTAGGGAAAGATTCTTTTGTTCGGGTTTAAATTACAATTATTAATAATAATTCAAATTATTTAAAATTTTGATGAAATTTTAGTAATTTTTAAAAATAATAATTATCTTAATTTAATTATATTCTTTATTTAATTTCTATTAATTTATTTAATTATTTTTTTTCATATTATTATTTAAAATATTCATATTTATAAAGTTAAGCAACAACATCAAAGACGATAACAATTATGCAAAATATCTCCAAAAGAATAAAAGGATTTTGAGAGTTTTGAAGATTTCGAACAAAAATAAGCGATTTGGCTTAATTTCAAAGAATGTTGTGGGGGGAGGAAAGGGGGACATTGACTATGAATAGGAATATAAAATAATAAATAAAGATTTTAATTTTTAAATTCCGAAACATAGTTAACAAAACAGCTTAACTAACCTCACTCAATTGTCAGTCTACATTACAGATGTTCCATTATGTAGCATTTGCATATCTTCCGAGAAGTAAATCCTTTATAGACACATAAACCAACAATAAAAATTAATAAAAATAATACTCTGTTCCCTAAATAATAAAACTTTAACAAATTTTATAATTGTTTCGCAATGCATTGGTATAATATAGAATAAAGACTATAGTTTTTCTTTAGTCAGGAAAGTCCTTTATGGATATGGCTACAGAAAGTGGCTACTTCAACCATACCCCTAAAAATAATAATCCATCAAAAGAAGGCAAAAAAATCAATTTAAAGAAAAACATTTACGAAAAAGAAATTCCCCAAAAAATGGAATTGACAAAAGAGGAAATTGATTTGAATTTGATGAATTCCAATAAACTTCTCATAGAATCAGTGAAGAAGGGAGACCTAGAGTTGATTGAAAAAAGTTTGATAGATGGCGCTGATCCAAATGTGAAGGATGAAGTAAGAATTTTTCGATTTTTTCAAGTATGACATAAATTTCCCAGAATAATTATTGCCCAATTCATTATAGTGTATCGAAGAATCAACCCAAACCTTTAGAAATCTTAAGACTATTAAACACGAGAACAACAGACATGAATGCATTAACAGAAGTAAAAAGAAAATAACAAGAAACATTAAATTAAAACTTTTAGGAAGGCGATTCAGTTATAACTTTAGCAGTGAAAAAAATAGCCACCGAAAATGCTTGTAAGGAAGTGATTTTATATTTGAAAAATAGCGGCGTATCCGATACTGTGAAGGATCAAGTATTTTAATTTATATTTAGCATGATAATGATTACTTAATTCTCTAACTAATCGTGAAAGGTTTATTTAGTGGCGTATGCCGAGTTAAGTCATGTCATGTTATCTAATATTATTAATTTAATATAAAAGAAGGGAACATTATCTAAACACTAGAACGCCAGTATCGGTCATACCCCCTCGAACACCGGAACCGGTCATTAATGACCGGGTGATGCAAACTAAATTGTTTAAGACTTCTTTTATTTAATATATCAAACACATCTAAAGTGTACAATAACTGAATTTCAATGTCCCTACTCTTAATTTGGTACCATGTTTACCACCAAATAGCTTTCCACAGGTATCACATACGTTCCAAGTCTTGTTTTCGCAACCCGAAGCACATCATGTTTCCCGTTTTCTCTTCGATCTGACTTCTGCCGTATTTTGGACACCGTTTTGATTTTTAGCCTTCTGAAGTGGATCACAGAACGCTTTAGCGATTTTCATTAAAAATCGTTTCCTCACAACAGCCTCCTGATAAAGAAATTGAGTCAATAACACATAATCCATCAAATCGTAAAAAAAACTTATTGCCCGTCGCATGAATGCAGCTTCCGTACTATAAAAGCTAGTCATTCGATCAGACAGTGAAGAACCTCTAAGAAAAAGTTTGAAAGAATCTTTGATTAATTTTTATGATTTAAAATAAATTTCGATAGTTTGTGAATATTGATTATTAGCTGAGTATTTACTACTATTAACAATACACATTTAAGATCTTAAATTTAAGGAATTCCTAATTCATCCAACAACGGTGGTTCTTAACAACTTTCTAATAAGTTTTGTTTCAGAAAACCTGTAGAGTTTAAGGAAGTTCTAGAATTAATATAGTCTTAGAATGGCCATGAGGAACCACGTACTGAAAGATCAATACTCTTTCATTATTTAATGGCTGAAAATTTTGATATTAATTACAATGATCAACGATATTACTAATTCTGTAAGCAGAAATACGAGGATATTTCTCCAGTGCATCTGGCGTTCATCTATTACAAATATCGGAATACTTAAAATTAGGGAAAGATTCATATAAATATTTGAAAAACGATGATAAATTATCTTTAAAAGACAAAAACAATCATCAAAATGTATTAGGATTGATTTTAACGGATCAATCGTCATCATCAGGAGAAACTCGATCAATACTGATAGACTGACCTTTATATATCGAAGGATTATTTATGTAATCATTTCGTAATATTATACATTATTTTCGTAATAATATACATTAGAATATTTTCAATGAAGTAGAAGATGATGGTGTTTGTACCGTGATTTTGGGATTAGGAGTGCTTCACATATCATCTCTTTCTAGTAATTATCAAATTGTAAACACATAATTTTAAAATTTCTTAAATCTACTATCCTATCTAAAGGTTTCTTTCTATGTTGAGCATTGTCACACTCAAAGCTAACATAATCTAAAAGATGATGAAAGTTACATTGCTCGACATAGAAAGAAATATTTAGATATTAATTATTAGGTAAAAATTATCAGTTTATCTTGTTTCGCTAATGATGGCAGTTGATCCATCGAAATTAATCTTAATAAATGCTGATAATTGTTTTTTGTCACTAAAAATTATGTTTTGTAAATGAATTATGCTTTTGTATTTTCAAAAAAGTGTTTCTTAAAAACATCAGAAACTATTTTTTGTATGATATTTGTTGTTTCAGGATGGTTACGATGCTCTAACGTTGTCAAAGTTGCGTAAATTTGAAGACCTACCAAAGTACTTCTCTAATTACAAGGTTTTGCTTAAAAATATCTTATTATAGTTACATCTAATATAAACGATATAAGATATTTATAAAATATTAAACCTTTTCATAAATCAATTCTTCTATTAGTATTTCTTGATCGCATATATATAATCCTTATGAAATATAAAAATTAATCCATAAATTATGACAATATCCTCCATATACATATATCCTCCATTGTCTTCTTCTAATGAGTTAAACATCAGAGAAGTTAAATTATTTTAAATTTTATTCACAATTTGTCGTGAAAGGTATCTATAAGTTTGTTTAAGGTTTCAAATAGTTATTTTTTACGTTTATTACATGAATTGTGTCGATGGTACTTCAACGTTCTAAATAGAGTCATTCTTTGGAGATTCAACTGACCTTGTTAAAATGTTTCTTTTTGTAAAATTTAATATTTTAGAGAATCATCTCTGAAAAATATGAAAGACATTGTAAAATTATAATTTTACGGTATAAGGTATTTTAATTTAATTATTCCAGATCCAAACTAACAATCTCTTTCTTTATCTTTTCTTTTTATTCCAAATGTCAGATTGCGACTTCCAAGAAATGGTTGTCGTTTTTGATGTCTGTAGTGACCAATTAAGACTTCTACAAATATCTATATACAGAGCCTTTCATAATATTAAAAACACTAGGATAAGTATATATTATGAACAGATGTACGGAACGCGGTTTTAATGATTTGTAACCTGCCTCCTTAACTATTCCCCAAACTGTTGTCTGGCTAACATTGGTTCATGATGCTAGCAACTTTTGACGTAAGCTTGAAACTGTAGATAATGGATTCCGTTTTATTTCATGAGGTAGGCCTCCTCCCCCATCGGCGGCAGCGCATGGACCCTTTTCGGAATCCATGTGGCACTTACCCGACGGATAATGACTCGTGGAATCTATAAGGAGCCGGGACGGTTGTCTCATCGGGTTTCACCCCTCAACTGATCATGGGCCCCGCCGTTAGACGTTTCCATGATCCCGCCCGGAATTGCATTGCCTTTAAAGAGGGTGGATTGCAGGCCCAAGCCCTACTATGTTGGTCAGCACCCCAACAAGGCAAGCATCGGACACTTTCGCCTAGAGCATGCTCTAGTTTCCCAGGGACACCACGTGGAGGTATGTCCAACTGGCTTAACACAGGTTACCAATGTAACGGGTCCCCATTTCATGAGGTAAGTTTCTGACACCAGTGGCATTTGATTTGCTCTCTGTGATATCATACCATCCACATTTTGTAATTTCCCAATTCTGCTGACACTAGATGTTGAAACCTCCCATTTACTTCACATTTCAAATAAATAATTCAAGGATAGCTAAATACAACATTAATTTGCATTTTATAAATTAATGTTCAAGTACAACAATATTGGGTTACTATTTCTAATACCATATGAAACACACTGTATTTATATATTCTATTGTATAAATTTTATTATTTATATTAAAATCCTTATATATTATAATATTATACACATGTATTTTTTGTTCTTTTTTTATTCTCATTGGAAGGCCTTTCATTTTGCGGCCCTTCCAACAAGTATAAAAATTTAACTAATTATATTAATAATAATAATAAATTTCCAAATTTAAAAATAAACGCACTACTGAAAATATTTGCTCTAATTTATTTAATATTCGAGAGTTAAGATCAACAACAATCCTAAATTACTTGATATATCCTCTGATCAATTTAATTCCGGATCCCTACCGAAACCGAACTCGATCTTTGATTACGACTTTCATATTTGTCATCCCGTACTCTCGTGCTTTATTTCCTACATCATCCTGGTCAGACTATCAGGCAAGAAGTCTCGTTGTTACTTACGTACTTCTCTCCTCTCCTGTGTCTATCCGCCTTCCTCTCAATCTTTAACTTTGCTTTATATATTAGTTATTATATTAATTAGATATAGCTGATTTTTATTTTATTCACTATATATAATTTGATTAGTTATATCGGCGTACATAAGACATCTGGTCACTTCAAATTAACAATAATTAATTTGCTTTATTTATTTATATATATATAGTACAATTTGAAGATTGCAATAGTAATGTTTTTTATATGTTACATTGTGACACCCTGGAAACTGATATCTTTATAAGTGTCAATCTACATTAATAAATGGGGCAAAATCGAGCATGACTGAATGTAATCCCTAAATCTACAGAAGCTAGATCCCCTGTCTTTCTGAACTATTGAAAGATAATATAACGTTGCAAACCGCAAAAAATTGTCGCTAAATAATTTAAATTTCTTTCCAGATAATTATGTCCTTAACACCCACAATTATTATTTGGGGTCCTAAAGTTGGCCGATACTCATTTACCAATTTTAATCTGTATCACACATTTGATTCAAGAAACATAACGAAATATATGTTATTTTGCACAGTCGCCGTGAGTCGCTGTTATTGGTACCATATAAAACTTCTTCTTCTTTTGACCTTAGCCGTTGAGCCGTGGGTGCACCCAATTATAAACAAGCCTTCGCCACATCTCTCTATTTGTAGCTTCTTTTCTCAGAAAATCCATACTCAATCCACTCCATTCTTTTAAATCGTCTATCCATTGCCTCTTTAGTCTTCCTCTAGGTCTCTCTCCTTCCACTCTTCCCTCAATCATTACCTTTGCTAGTGCTTGTTTTAGCGCTTGTAATTCCACGTTTTATGCAAAGCTTAATTATAGTTTATGGAAGTTGCACCTTTAGTTGTTAACATTTTTATCACATTAAGAAAACTTTGTATAAGTTTTTTTCGATCACGAAATACCGTAGTGATTCCACAGTCGTTTGTCTCTACAGTGCCTCCACTTTGAATCAAAGGTTTTCTTTAATTTAGTAATTCTTAATGTATATTGCGCAATGTCTTCGTGTTTTTTTTAACACTTTCAGTCTAAAAACTCTGAAATGTTTCATACACATTAAAAGTTTTTCATTAAAATTTGAAACGAATTATTTTATTCATTACAATTTCAAAATATCATTTGAATATTTAACTAATTTTATCAAATTTTCATTTAGCCAAATGAAGCTGGTCAAAAAGAACATGAGAAAGCTAAATATGGATTCTGTGGTCTTCTTTGATGCGACTTGCGAATTTTGTACATAATTTATACTTTTCATCTTCATTTAATTTTTACTTTGCAATGGATTTATATATTTATATATTAAAATGAACAACTACAATTGGTATAAAAAAGTGTTTTAAGTGGTAATCAGCTCCTAGATATTATTAATTTAAAGCACCTTTCTTCAAGCCTAATTACCTATCAAATAGTGTTTAGTGTTACGAAAGCGCCGGTATTTTACAGTAAACTTTTTCAGAAAATAAATCATATTGTCTTTGATTATTCAACAACCTATAAAAATTTGATTTTGAGATTCCGATTATGGTTTAGAATGGCATAAGATACTAACCGCAATGTAATATTCTATTCGAAGTAAAAAAAAACTCATCTAAAAATAGAAAATGTGCTGCACGTTACTCACGACTTTGAGTACTAATTTATATTTTTCCAAGTTAGTAGACTTTGATAGTAAATTGTTTTATGAAACCTTTTACATTTAAGAAAATTTAAATTATCAAAATTTGTATTAATCGTCAATTATCCCCAAATTTTACTTTTACCAATTTTGGAATAATTTACCCTTGGATCCTGATCACTGTCTTAACCCTAATAAAATATTATACACACATTTGAAACAAAACAAATGCAAAAAGGGTAAAGAAAAACAGAATATCCTTTCAATTTATTGAATTAAAATAGACAAAATTCAATATTAAATCTTTGGCTCCAACAATCAGAATGTTCAGAATCAAATCTTCCCCCAAAGTCGTAATTTGTAATTGTGAAAGAATGTCGTGAAGGCGATTTCGTTGAATTATTTGAAATTAACGTACTTCAACAATAATATTAAGAACACCAATTTGACTTTTCATATTTTTATTTACAGAACAATTTTGACTGTCCTTAAGACAATCTTTGTCAAAGCTTTCGTACGATTGCATTCTAAACTAAAATGATTAATGAATTAATTCTTAGTATCTTTTAGCAAATTGAGAAATAAATAATTTATAAAAATTTTTACTCAAAACTTATTGGATAATAATTAAAATAATTAATAATTATTTAAAAAATATTAAGTTGATTTATTTATTAAAATTGTAAAAATTAATTACTTATTTAAAATTTTAAAATTATTTGAAATTAAAAATAAATACATATTTTTAGATAATAAGAATTCAAATATTAATCATCCATCTGGGTAAGAGAGACACAA
Source organism: Girardia tigrina (assembly GCA_001938485.1). NCBI lineage: Eukaryota > Metazoa > Platyhelminthes > Tricladida > Dugesiidae > Girardia > Girardia tigrina. The sequence continues at coordinate 9,694 of MQRK01221396.1, forward strand.
TTCCAAATCAACACACAACATTCAAACACAAACATCAAACATTAAAAATATTCCTCACAAATAACGTTTGATATAACCTTTGATATCGTTAAAGTTTCTATCATATTTGAATATGTGAGGAATGTTTTGAATTGTGTGTTGATATTGTGCGTGTGGTATGTTGATTCGGATTGTGTCTCTCCTACGCAGACGGATGATTGGTATTTTCTTTGATTCTTACTAATTAAAAATAATTTAATTTAGTTTTAAAGTAAAAAGATTTAAAATATTTTTTGAATGTATTATTTAACTTTTAATGTAATTATTAATGTTTAAATACTAATTAATTTAAAGTTTTGAATTATGAATTTTCATAATATAAGGTTGGGGAAAAAGTAATCCATTATTTTAATCCATTATTTTAATTCATTATTTATCGATCAAACAATTTCAAATTTATACTCTTTGTCAATATAACATTTCACAGTAATTTCACAAAATTTCTTTTGCTTTTCTTTATTCAGTTCTTCTGTTACAGGGTGTCAAAAATGAAAGTCAACAAAGAAAATATTGGTCCATTTTACAGTTTTTATTCGATAAATGCGAAAATGCAAGCCAGGTGGCTATTATTTTGAATGGTGTTTATGGTGCTAATACTGAAACAGCTAATTACACACACAATTTTGGTTTCTTTCGTTCTGTGGATGCATTTTTGATGTTAAAGATGCACCTCGCACAGGCAGGCCTATCG
>MQRK01221403.1:11619-28353 GCA_001938485.1 Girardia tigrina
GCATCTGTACATAATTTGTCTAATGTTACCCTAATGTTGTGTTCTATTTGCTTGTTTGTATACATATTGTCCCTTAAGCGCCTTCTAAGAATATTTAAACCCTGATTTGCAATTTCAAATTTATGATTTGCAAATTTCAAATATATGGGCACGACATTTAAGTTTCGGAAATTAAAATTTTAAAAAATGAAAAATTTGAGTAAAATTTAGAAAAAATTATTTATTATAATTATAAATAAAAATTATAAATTATGAAGAATTATTTAATTTTCATTTCTCTGATCGCGAGTTAAATAATTAAATATTATTTAAGATTAAAATCAAATTAAAACTTTAAGTTAAATATTTTAAATAATACTTTAAAATGAAGTTTTAATTTTTTAAAATTTTAATTTCAGAGACTTAATTTTCAAGACTTATTTTCAAAGTCGTGTCCGTAAATATATATAGACAAAAAACATATTTTGAAACCAATTTTAATTCAAAATTATTTACTGTAAACGCAATGTCAACTTAACTTTTCATTTTAACATAAAAAACCATTAAAATTAACTTCATTGTTAATTTCACCAATTACTCTTTCAATACTAATAACAATTTCGTTATAATTATGTGGTCTTTGTCTAATATTAGTGTCTAATTTTTAATGAAAATACTTCTTCAAATTGATTTAACTCAGGACTGTGAGGTGGAAGAAAATAATATGAAATTCTATTTGAGTATAAGAGTGCTATTGTTTCATTGCGTTTATGAAATCTGACAATTTCCATCAATTGTTTCGTCTTGTTTTCAAATAATTTTTTTTGAACTGAATCATTTAAAAATCCAATCAACAATTCAGAATTAAAAGTCCCAGAAACAATGTGAAAGTTTATTATCCCATTGTTCGAAATCATGGCCAGTAAAGCAACATTTTTTTCTTCGAGAGGTTTCGACAGCTATATGGACTGGGCTTTATTTATCGGTCTGTACGCATATTTAAAATATAACAACCGAGAGTCTTCGACTAACATTGTTGTGATTGCAAAGTTTTTATGAAAATTCAATATATCGACAGAATTGCGTTTATCACCAAATTTAACGGCCATTTTCCTCGTAATTCCCATTGGCTTTAAATAATCAGATATCATCCACTGGGATTTATTAGGTTGTCCTAAAAGTTACCGGTCAATAATGAAAATAATTTTTTTTTCAAATTTCTTTTTGGCATTATTTATTTGATTTTGATATATATTGTTTCATTTATAGCATTATATGGACTACGCGATTACAAAGCTTAAAATCCGTGTGTTGCAGTGTCACCTTTGGAAGAAAGGCTTGACAACACGAGATGATGTCAAGGCAATTTGGAAAGTTGAAGGTACACACACGGTCGGAAAAAGTACGGCAATTGATTGGTTCAAGCGTTTTACTAAAGGCAACTTTGACTTGAAAGACAGTCCTCGTTCTGGACTACCAACAAAATTGGATAACGATGACTTACAAGCAGAGTTGGACATGCAACCTTCGTCAAGCACTCGTGATTTGGCATTTAAGGTTGGAGTTGGCAAGTCAACCATACATTGGCATTTGAAGCAGCTCGATTTTGTGCACAAGAAACCGCGTCAAGATCCACACGAACTCACCAAAGCACATGCCGATAAAAGAGTCCGAATTTGCCGACAACTGCTACAAAATCCACGAGGTGACCGCTTTTGGAAACGAATTGTGGCGTCAGACGATAAGTGGGTCTACTTGGTCAATCACAACCGAGACAAGAAACACCCTCAGTTCCAAAACAAGATCGATTTGGCTTGAAAATCATGTTGTGCGTCTGGTGGAACTTTGAGGGAGTCGTGTACTTTGAGTTGGTTCAGAACGGCCAGGTCATCAATTCAGAGCTCTACTGTCAACAGCTGGACCGTGTCTACGAGAAGCTCAAGGAGAAGTACCCTGCCTTAATCAACCGAAAATGTGCACTGCTTCAGCAAGATAATGCCAAGCCGCATACCGCCAAGAAGACCACGGACAGGTTCCAAGAGTTGGATGGAGTCGAAATCCTGCCGCATCCTGCTTATAGCCCTGATTGCGCTTCATCCGACTATGGCCTCTTCCGATCCATGCAACACTTCTTGAAAGGCCGCCGATTCGAAGCATTCGATGAAGTTGAACAAGCATGTCAAGAGTTCTTCAATGCGAAGCAGCCGGAATGGTACTTTAACCAGATCCGAAAGCTCGCAGACCGTTGGCAGAAAGTAGTCGAAAACGATGGACTGTACTTTGAAGATTAATTGTTATTTATTTAACATAAATTCTTGCACAAAATTGTATTTTTTATTCTTGGCCGGGAACTTTTAGGACAACCTAATATTAAGGCTTAATATTACATTAATGTCATTAATAGCTCAGTAGACAAATAAACGATTGATTAGTAAAAAGAACTTAATCGGCAGTAAAAAATGACATAATATCAATAAAAAACGATTAAGTGTAGTAAAGAATTTATTTTGTCATTATATAATCACGGCTTTCTTTGCTTTTGCGGGCCTACCGCGTTTTCTTCCGAAAAAGCTTGGTCATTATATGTTGCGTTCATACAATTGGCAACTTTTTCCATTCGCCAAATGCTAAACGATTTTTTGAATTGTGAGAAATTTGTAAACTATATGTCACTAAATCATTTTCATTTACTTTCTCCGTGACACCAACCGGTATGTAGTACACTCGTCTTGGACTTTCATCTTCACCAATGATATCTTTTGCAGATTTGTCCCATTGATAAGACTTAGTCCATAGTTTCTAACAGCTAGTAGGTTCTGAGGCGATTGTTTGGCATTAATCTTAGTTGGATCACGCTCATTTTTTACTGATCAATTGGTTATTTATTTACTATCTAATTTAGATTTCTTTATGGAAGTTAATGGATTAAGTTTTTTTATTTATTAATTGGTTATTTATTTACTAACCTAATTTTTAGTTTACTGACCATTTGAGTTTATTTACTTCTCTATTAAATCATAGCCTTTATTAATTTCCTTGGTTTTTAAACATTTTTTCATTCCTTCTTGAGTTAGTTAGGAATATTCTTGCACAATATTGTCAAGAAATACCTGTTCTTCTTGCAGTCCATTATCCTTTCAGCCGAGAGATATTGGGGCCATTAATGAGGCATCAGAGTCATTCGTTACAGCAACCTTTCCGATTAAATTATAAATTGTGGCCAGTGTTAAATTTAAATCACTTGTCATTTCCTTAAGTTTTTTTATTATTTTTTTAACACCGAGAATATTTTTTAAAGGGTTTTAAGGGTGACTGTTGTCCTTTTCTTTAAAGCATTTCATCTTTAAAGTTTTTATTGTTTTGATCATTATTTTCAATATGGTTTCTATTTTCTATATATTGATTAATAACCGCATAATAATAATGATAATAATAATTAACGGACAAAAATTAAATTTCCCAACGAATAATACAGAAGGAAAAATCAAAAAACCGCTTCCGACCGAACAGAATTCCTCACTCAACATTTCCAAATCAATCAATATCGAATTGAAGCGAGTACCAGTCGTGTTCCGCGACCTTGTCCAGCTCGAGTTCTACTCTGATTACCAATGGCTCATCGATTTCTCGCTCTGCTCGAGCGTTGTATTCTTCTCGAACGAGTTCGTATACGGGTGGTTGCTCGGGGCGACCGCGAGACTCAATCTGAGCGTGCTTTGGTGCTTCTTGGGCGCCGCCTTCGCTCTCAAGGCGCTCTGGAACGTCACGCGGCTTTACTTCAGCATGGCGGACTCGGCAGACCTCATGATCGTGCTCATGAGCGGCTTCTCGTTCCTGCTGCTCGCCATGGTTGTGCTGGTCGTGCCCGAGCGCCACCTCGCCTTCCACATCGCTGACGGCTACCGTCACTTCTCCCAGGCGATCGCCGACCGCTTCCCGACTTCCGCCGGGCCCGTCAGTCTCGTTGCGGTCAAAGCGACTCTTGCGGCAGCCAGCGCGCTCATCGGTGCCGCATTCACCCATTCCGGACTCCGGTACGGTAAAATGTACGCGGACTCTATCAACGAGCCCCATTCGCCAGTCATCAAGTCCTTTCTTCATTTCTCGTTTCTATTCCCCGTCTTCATTCTCTCTCTCTGGCTCATTCCCGTCCAATCGTTCCTCGCGTCACTCCGCTTCGGCCCGGTCCAACTCACCACCGACGATATTCTCTCTTTGCGGGTCTACTCGATCATCGTGCTCTGTCTCAGTCGTCTCGTGCTCGCACCGCCCCACCTCCAGTCGTATCTCAATCTCGCCGAGACCCGGATTCGGTCGTTGCGGAAGGAGGCCGGTAAAATATCGATTCTCGAGTACCAGAAGACGATTGCCCGCATCTTTCACTGCTTCTGTCTCGTGGCGCTCCAGTATTTCGCGCCCATTGTGTTCTGCTTCAACGTCAGTCTCATTTACAAATCGCTCGGGGGTCTCAGTTGGACCGGTGCGAATCGATCGATTATTGATCCACCGATCAACGCACAATCGCCGAGTCCGAGCGTTTTCGGAGAAAACTTTTTGCCGTCGTTTTTCGGTACCGAAATCAATCAATCGGTCGAGATGTGGACGGTGTCGCTGGTGAATTTGCGGGCCGTTTTTACGGCCGTGTTCTATCGGGGTGTGATCGGTTACCTGGTGTGGTTCACGGTGGCCGCCATCCAGTTGACGAGTTTGCTCGGGCTCGTCTATCACAGGAATCTCAATAGTTAACGACTCCGGATCCGTTCTCTATCTCCTATTATTTGTCTTCATTTATCTGTCTGCTTGTTTGACTGATTAGCGATTCCTATTCCCATCCCTTTCTGCTGCTTTATGTTTCTGAAGAATTTTTTTAGACTTTAGAGTCAGTAAATATCCCCTTTTGATTATTCGAATTTTTTATACTAAATATAATTTTTTACGAGATCATTTGTTTTTATTTTACTGCCTCATTCATATTTGCACCATCGATCAATTTAGTCAAAATCAAGATCAAATTGGCGCTTTAAAATAACAGCCAATCAAAAAATGAGATTAAAATGATATAACACACTTTAATAGGTACTCGTTTCATTTAAAACACCGATTGTATGTCGTTTTGATTGGACAATACACGGTTAAAAGTGGTGAACATCGAGATTTACAAATACCAATCGTCTTCTAATACTTAGGCTGTTCCTAAAGTCCTCAGGTGGCCTTTAAAAACACACTAATATTTTACCAAATTTAACCAAATTTGGACTGAATATAATTCAGACTGTCATAAATACTGTGTTAAAATTTCAAAGCATAAAATTTGAAACTTACAAAAAAAAATAATATTAATAACCAACAAAAAAAATTAGATGCAGCGAATTTAAAAATTTATTTAAAAAATATTTTAAAAATTTCTTAAGCAACAACATATTCACCATTGTTGTCAATAACCAACTGACAAAAGTTAAAAAGTTTATCTAATTGATTTTTTTAATGTTTCTGTTGATAAAGAATTAAAAAAGAATTAAAATGATTAAAATCTGGACTATAGGCGATTGATAATTTTTTTCAATTTTTCTTTCAAAAAAGAGTTGTTTCTTTGCTAGAATGAGGTCTTGCATTCTCTTGCCACCACATAAGTTCCTTTAGCTTGATGCTGTTAGATCTAAGTTTCCGCCATTTTTCACCAGTGTCATGAATTAAGTTCACACACACCTCGGAATCAATCTTGGTACCATATGGCAGTGCTTTTACATTAAAATGTTTGTTGTAGGTAAATGTTACGAAAACAAGAGATTTTTTATCAGTCATTGGCGATGGCTTCATCACTTTTGGTGGAACAGCATTAGAAATAATCCAAACTTTGTGATCTTCTTTCTTTCCTCTACCTTGGAAAAAGACCCATGTCTCATCTTCGATCGCTATGTTGGAATATGCTTCATCATCCATCTGTGAAATTACATGGCGTATATGCTTTGCAGTGTTAAAGCGTTGTTGTTTATTAGTTGTCCATTGTTAAACACCGCTTGATTTGAATTCGCTGCACTTTTAAAATTTCAATACTTTAATAAAACAAAATTTTACTTTTTTTTAATTTTATGCTTTGAAATTTTAACACAGTATTTATGACAGTCTGAATAATATTCAGTCCAAATTTGGTTAAATTTGGTAAAATATTAGTGTATTTTTAAAGGACACCTGAGGACTTTTGGGACAGCCTAAGTATGTGGGCAAATAAAGAAAGCACAGCGATTTGTTTATAAACAAAAACTCAAACAACCACTTAATTACACGCTTCCCAAGAAATAAAAATAAACTTTTGTTTGGCTATTAAAATTTGTTTGTATTTGGTTGCATACGTTTTTGTGGTTTGTATTTATGTGCTATACGTTATACACATTGCCCACCCAAGATAAAACGTGACTTTAAGTGTAAATATATCAAAGTAGGATTTTTTAGTTTTCATTTATATTATTATTTACAGTTTATTGGAATAATGAATATATGATGTCAAATAATTTTGTAAAGCAAGTTAACCTTGAAATTATTTTTTATTGACGTAAACGAAATCAGAATTTAATAATCCGATAACGGAAGCAACCCGTTTGGCCTCTGTAAACACTAGGGCACTACACCAAATAAAATACAAAAAGATTTAGATTAAAATATAGAAAATAATACAAGTTTTGTTAATATTAGGAAAAATATTCTTTTTAAAATGACAGTAGTAATAAAAAATCTGTTAAATTGGAATTAAAACTACATCAGATCAAAAAGTAAGATTTAATCCATCATTAAATTGTTGGTGATTCTTCGGATTTATTATCCAAATTCAGGGTTATCTACTTGATTGACAATGTTCAAAATGCTTAAATCAGCTTGTTGATATTTGTTTCGCTTTCGAGAAGGAGCTTCATCTCGTGGAACTTCCATAAAGTGGTATGACAGATACTGAAGTCCGCTTGTAATCGGCAATGAGTGGCCTCGGCATAATTGTTGATACGTTATTCTTCATTCAAAGTACACTCATAGCAAGACCAGATTTGAGGAGCAAAGTTTGACTGACCGCGACGATTGTTTCTTTGTATTCTTCCTATGTATTAAGAAAGGTAATCAGTTCGTTATCGATGAGCGGAAAATCTACCTCTTAGTTTATAGCAATTTCTCTCAGAGCATCGACTACGTCATCCAAACTAAAGATCCTAACAAAAGCCAGTGCGGGAATCATGCGACCTTGCAAAACAAAGTTTGCATCATTGTTGTATTACGATATTTGACCCACACTAAGCAGATACGCTTAACATTCTCGACTAGATGAAACAAGCATCTATAAATTTCAGCATCAGGGAAGGCTTGTATGAATGAGTTGATGACAACGAGCTCGAAATGTAATGAAATTTTTGTCGGAGTAAATGTAAAAAAAGCATTACGGATCAGTTGAATCATTCTTGAATATATTTCTTGTTGCTTGTTTGGAAGAAGTGCATAGAGCAGCGGGATCACAAAACCTTCACGCTTGACCATGATCACAAAGATTTGAGAGAACAGACATAGTGTCAATCTGAAAGATCCAGCATTGTAGATTTTTCTACACTATCAATCCAAGTATCATTATTTTGAAATTCAAAAATTAAGATTCGATTCTCATCGCTCTCTTTCGAATCTGAACTCAAGAAGTTTACCAAACGTTCTGATTCATACTCGTAGCTTTTATAGTTTTCTAGAATCACGATGGATGCGCTGGAGCTGCATTTATATTATCTCGTGCACGATGTATGCTTTTGGTGGTTGCAGCCCGTTTTTGCAAGCGACCACGAGCAGCTTTAGAAAGATTTCGTACATCATTGGTTCGTCTCTGACTTATAAACTCCTAAGTTGAAATAGCTCGACGCTTGAGTGTAGTCAGCGCACGAGAAACGTCACACCCACAGTATCTCTTTCACGTGTAGCATGATTTTTGACAACATGTAGAAATTCATTATATAAGTTGCTATAAACACGTCTACAACACCTTTTTCCAGTACCATCTCTCTTAACACATCGTCAGGACTTGGTTGATTCATCTATAATCAGTTTGTCAAATCAATACACATGACCATTATGAGTGAACATTTCTCGATCTCACTTTGACAATATAACTTCTTCCAGGACTTTTATATTAAATAAATCGGTATTGATTAAATATATTTTTCTATCTTTCTTAAAGGAAGAAAATTTTTAAATGAAACAATAATAATTAAAAGATTTGAAATCTCTTTCTACTTCAAGACTAAAAACGACAAAAATTTTATTGAGTTTGTAATACCTCACTTTTGTTAAATGAACGTGTTTGTTGTTTCACACTCGTATAGTCCTTTCTCTTCATTTCTTTTGTATATACTTATTTCCTTTGATTATTTATGTTTTTTTGTGCGCGTCATAACTTTTATTGTTGTACAACACTTGTGTCATTTCATGAGTCGCTGTGATTTTATTTTATTTTTCTTATTTGTCTTTTATATCGGGTAATCTACGAGATTACTGAGGATGAAAAGAAAATTATTATACAAAGAGATGTTTTAATTTAAAGGAAGGCGGTTATTGAGAGACAAGTAAAGGAGAATATCAAATGATACAAGGTCTAAAAAAAGGAAAAATAAAACTATCGATCCTAAGCAAAGATGATCCCACAGAATTATTATAATAGTTATTTGATCAACATCAACTAAACAAGTAGTTACAACAGTTAATAGAGATATCATACCTGTCATGTCTAACGAGAAAATATTCCCCATGATAACTTCATCTAGTATATTTAATATCGTACGTACCACCATTACTGGATCTTTATAAAGTGTTTTTATCAAATCCTGATGACCTAGGAAAAGTTTTTTAGTGGATTTATCGAACACCAATTTTTTAATTTAATGGAATAACTTGGATCAGGTCTATCGCTTTTCATTTTTTTCAAATTAAAATTAACAATTATAATAATAATAAATAATTCCATGATTTCAATTTGAATTTTAAATTCAAATTGAAATCAATACATAATTAAAAATTATTATTATTACTTACGCCAGCAGACCATTTTTGACCTCCGAAAATTTTGCATTCAATTGCTATACAGGCCAAACCAGAATCCATTAAGGAACTGTTACTACATTTGATTTGGACTCAACATTTTAACATTTTTGTCAACGGAATATTATCGGTTATTCGAAATAATTATAAGTTGTTTGTTAAAGATCAACGTTCATTATTCTTTATTCATTAGTTCGTATTTGTTTTACGGTTTACATTACAAAACAAGATAATCAAATTTAAAGGTGAATTATTTATTTGATTGGTTCGTTTTGCATTTATCATTACCTTTTTTGGTATTTTGTCTTTCAAATTATACTCGTTAGAAATAACGAATCTTGTCGCACAAAACTGACTGAAGTTGAGCGAGATCGAAATTCTTTTTTTATCATTCAGCTTTTGAGATCAGATCCATCTACAGAGTTCAAAAGCAATTGGATGTCAAACGGTTGAGGTCAAACGTAGTGGACCGCGAATAACATTTGAAATTGATGCTTTACTCATTGACTCACGAAGATCATCTTTAAAAGTTATTTAATTAAAAAGGAAAATTCATACAGTCAGAAAAGTGTTTTATTTCTCAAAATCCAAAAATATTAAAAATAGCCGAAATACACGCAGAAAATTAAAATTAACAGTGCGCAATATCAATATAACCAATACCTAAATTGAACAATTTTTTAGGTCAACCTTAAGATAACTATTTTAATTTTTTTTAAATTTAAAATTCTGAAACAATGCCTGAATTTTGAAATTTGATTCAAGAGAACTATCTAGCTACACACGTACCGATACATAAATTTGTTAAAAAATATTCTAAAATTTGAATTATACACTTTACCGAAAAAAATATGACGTTCTATCTGAATAACTACAGAGGACTTCTCGTCACTGTCATATAACGAAGATAGCAATAATAGCCATTATACGCTTACATAACGTTTATTCTGAATGTTACGGAAATGTCTCACAGGGTCAATTCTGGTATGAAATGATAGTTATTGTGGTTTTGCTGAGTAACTATTCATGGATGAAATAGCATCTTATTGATAAACGTGTTATTCACGAAAAAAACAAAAAAAACACATCGATAAGTTTGTTAATAGATTCATATATTATCATACTTTTCGGGACAAATATATAATCCGGAAATTTAATAATTTATATTCAGACAGAACGTGATATTATTTTCGGTATAAATATAATTGCAAATCGTCTTCCTGTGAATTCTACACGATCACCTAGATTCGATCAACATCCTCTTAGATTAAAACATTGCATAGTTTCATTTTTTTGCTCTTAAAATTGATAAAATATAAATGTAAGGATACCAGGACTCCTTTTGTAGATGACAAACATGTTATCAGAAAACTTTTACAAATATCGGTTACTCGGGTCAACATTCATTTATAAATCAGTTGGCTCAAGTTTTTCATATTTAAATTCTCCGTTTTATTCCGTTTGTTTAAAGACAAATAAAAACATTTAATTTAGCAAAATGATCTAAAATGAAAGTTATTTATATGTTCTTTTTAAAGATTTTAAATTTGAAGACATTTAGCCTTGTGGAAGTTGTATGTTTGAAGATTTTTTTTGTATTTTAACATTTGTTTTGATACAATGTATTTATCATTCAAGAATTCAGTTTTTGTTTATTTCCTTTTATTATAAACTACATATATTACTTTGAATTAAGAACACTAATTTGATTTTTAATACATTTATTTGTATCACAACTTGAATCACCACTAGGACAATTCTCCATAAAACTTTCGTAACTAGTCATTGTTCTTAATTGATAAATTTAATTCTATTTTTAAACGTTTTATTATTTAAACAAATTTAAATTAATATTTATTAATAATGCAATTTAAAAATAATTTAAAATATAAATTACAAAAATTATTTTAATTATTTTAAAAATACTTTAGACATATATTATTTATGATATATTAATTTAATTTTAAAGATGGTTATTTAAATTTTAAAATTGAATAAATACTTCGACGTTCCTATGAGGAGGAAATTAAATTTTGGTGAGCTGATCAAAATTTAAATAGTTTAAAAAAAGATTATTTTGATTTAAAATCAAATTGAAAATTTAAAAAAATTAATTTGAGTAAAATGAATTCTGATATTGACGTCACGAATACTTCTCACATGGTGACTAATGCTGCAATGGATATTTCCACGGGTCAACTGTTACCTAAAAAGTACAGGAAAGGCGATAATGTGGAGACATTTATTGAAGAATGTGAAACATTCTTTAATTTTGAAGGAATAACGAAAACCAAACAAGAGACAATAGTCATTTATTAATTGCAGAGGGATCTGAAAGATCGATACAAAGCGGTAGATAAGACAATAGTAGGTTATAAAGACCGACTGAGAAAGGCATTCTCTCGAACTTCCTCACTATTCGAAGATCTAACTGAGGCATGCCGGTACAGGATGAAGGAAGATATACCGGAAGTATTTTTTGAGAAAGTAGAAAAGCTCGCAGCCAACATCCTGAAACATGACTTGTCAAAAGAGGCCTCACGGAAGCATTTTTTTACATTGTTGTGACGATGTGGACATAAAAAAGGATATGAGACTTAACAAAGGGAAAAGAATAGATGAGATAAAAGAAAAGATAAAGACAGTACATGACGTCAAAAGTGTAACAGAAGACGTGAATGTAGTAAGAGACCAGTGGATTCAAAACAGATCCAGGAGTTACAGAGAAGCAGTAAATACGGACAAAATCAGGCAGGGGTTGGTGGAAATATAACAGAATACGCTCAAGACATGAAAGCAGTTAAATATAGAAATTGTGAGAAAGTAGGTCACACAAAGTGAAACGTGTAGACAAAGAGAAACAATCAAGTGTTTTGGATGTAGAAAAGAAGGACACATGATAAGAAACTGTTCGGAAAGGAGACCAATAAAATGTTGTGGTTGTGGACAACAGGGACACGTAAGAAGAAACTGTCGAAATATCGAATGCATAAGATGTCAAGATACAGGTCACAGTGAAACTGTATGTTATACAAACCTACATGACAGAAGAAGACAACAAAATACAGGTGACAATAACTGTCGAGGATCGGGATACAATCAAAAAAGATATAGAGATAGAGAAGACAGAAGACGAGGAGATAATCGAAGATTAGTGAATAAAATTGAAGAAGAATATGAAGATTCGGTGACAGGAAGTGAACACCCAAAAGGCTACGCCTCGACAGAAGGGGGCCAGTCGGGGCAATAAATTAAAAGATACCAGCGACTCCCAAAGTATTGGTATTTATAGTAGAAGTAATATATCAAATATTATAGACGTAGTGATAGACGATGAAAGGAATGTTGAGATAAGCGAAGCAATAGTAAATGATAAAGTACGGAAATTTATAAAGAAAGAAACTTTTGAGGACAAGCTTGGACGAAGTTTAGTGGGAACAATTGAAGAAAAGTACAAATAAAAAGATGTCAAGATTTTGTCAATAGATGAATGGAAAGCAGAAAATATATCGTATGATAGAATGCAAGGCGGACCGAGTGTAAAGTTGATGATACAAGATAACGTGGAGGATTGTTTATTAGACACAGGTGGAAGAGTAAATGTAATCCACAGAAAGATTTTTGAGAAACTAACGAACGTAAAATTAGAAAAGGCAGATATTAAATTAAACTATGTGAACGGTGTCAACTAGACTGTATGGGTAAAATTTCAGTGGACGTAAAAATTAAATATAAACGGAGCAGTATAACGTTCATTGTAGTAAATAACGTAAAACCAGACATAATAAAAGGAATAGAATTGCAGAGGGCGTTTGGAGTCGAGTTACATTGGAAAAAGAAAGAAAATGGTGTGAACGAACAATTTTATCAAGTATGTAACCTAGAAGCCAAATTTGGACGTAAAGTTACAAACGAGGAAAGATTCAAAAGAGCCATGGAAATTATGAAAATTGCAGATAAACCAAAGATTGTTGATATTGTTAAAAAAACATCAAGGAGTTTTTATGGCTGATAAATGGGATATAGGATGTACGACGATGATTAAACATAGAATAGACACAAAGGACCTCCAATTGACCTTAGACCACATAGGCAACCAGTTAATTTGGAAGAAAAGATCGATGAGACAATTAAGAATTTGTGGGAAAACAACATTATTAAGAAACGTAATTCACCATGGAATACACCGATGATTTGTGTATGGAAGAAAGAAAAGAATGATGTTAGCATTTGTTTGGATTTTAGATAGATAAACCTAGTCAAGGAGAGACAGGTATTTCCTATGCAAAATATGATAGAAATGATGGACAAATTGCATGGAATCAGATATTTCACAAGAATCGATCTAGGTAATGCAAAATACCAGGTTTGAACTAGAAGAAGATTCAAAGCTAAAAACGGCCTTTTCCACAAAGCGAGGACAATTTTGTTTCAATAGAATGCCGTTTGGTATAGCAGCGGAACTGGGAACGTTTCAGGAACTCATGACAAAGGTGCTCGGAGACATAGAACAGACAGTGGTATATTTAGATGACATTCTTATATTTTCAAAATCGTTGGAACAACATTACAAAATTTTGGATAAAGTATTAGACCAAATCGGGAAAGCAGGTTTAAGAATTAATCCGGAAAAGTGCCATATCCTAAAAACGGAAGTTAAATTTTCGGGACATGTAATTAATGATAAAGGTATACAGACGGACCCATCTAAATTAGAAGCCATAACGACATTTGAAAAACCTAAATGTGTAAAGAATCTAAGAAGTTTCTTTTGAATTTGCAATTATTACAGACGATTTATTAAAGACTACGCAACAAAGGCTAAGACATTTGAACACCTATGTGGATTGAACAAGAAGAAATTGTTATGGGCAGACGCATGTGATGTAGCATTTGCAGAGATGAGAGAGGCTTTAATCACACCACCGATTCTAGGATTCCTAGACTTCCAGAAAGAATTTATACTGGACACTGAAACCAGTTTCGACACGATTGGAGCAGTGTTATCCCGAAGAGACAAAGACAGACGTGAGAGAGTTATTGCATATGGTTCACACTCCATGAATAATCATGAAAAATATAGAGCTGTTGGCAATGTATTACTTCTGTCAGCATTTTAATCATTATTTAAACGGGAAGCGATTTACTTTGAGAAAGGATCATAAGGTAATTACGTTTATGGTTAAAACAAAAAACCGATAACGGCGCAATTTCTGACAAAGATAATTTATTTATCAAGCCTGGACATACACTTAGAATACAGAAAAGGAACAGATCATTCCAACGCGGATATGTTGTTTCAGGATACATGTGATACATGTACACAATACTTAATGACTCATGAAGATGCCAAAATGATGAAGAGAAATAGAAGAAATTAAAAGAGACCCAAATTCAGGTAAAGACAGAAAACTTACGATTGAAGACGCCATAATAAGAACAAACATGGGGAAGATTTAGATAACAAAGTCAAAAAGAGAAGAAATGATTATACAAATACATACGCTATTGTTGCACGTGGGCGCAGAGAAAGTAACGAACTACATCTCAGAAAATTGACATGATCAATCGGAATGAAATAATAAAAGAAGTAATTGGACAATGTGAAGCATGCCAAAATATTAAAATATTAACGATCGCTACGAAGGAAAAACGGGTGACACTGGTCGCAAATGAACCACTTGAGAAAGTGTTTATAGACATATGAGGACCACTAAAGGAGACTTGGAGAAAGAAAAAGTATATTGTTGCAATCGTAGATCAGTTTAGTAGGTACATATCTTTGACAGCCATTAGCAAGTAGGATGAAATAACTATAAAAGACCCAATAATGACCAAATGAATCTTGAGATTTGGAGCACCGAAGGAAATACATACAGATTGTGGCAAGACATTCGAATCGAAGGTAATCAAAGACATGGCAGAATCAATGAATATAAAAATGTGTTACTCGAGCCCATACCTTCACAACTCGAATGGAATAATTAATAGACAATTCCGGACCACCAGAGAATATTTAAATGCTTCACTGTGAGAAAAAATAGGGACTGATTGAGAAACCCTACTGTTGTATCTCAGAGGAAGATCTGATGCAATATTTATCATAGGATTCAATTATTCGAGTTTGTTTCTTACACTAGATATATTTCTTCGTTTTGTTTTTATTCGATTTCATATTAAAGTTCAGTTTCTTTCTCAAAAAAGGACCTATTTCAACCGTCCCACAGGTCAAGGGAACATTGGTTCAAGAAATCGTCACTGTGCTTCGTCACAATCTGTTTCTTCAACGCACTCGTACTACAAGAATTGCTACAGCAATTAATCGGATCGAATTGATTAGTCGAAAAGAGATTGATTTGATTAAAAGAAAATTCATTGAATTTTGATTTCCCGGGAACAATTTCCCCATTGACACTCTCGGTTTCGGAATAATTCTCGGACGAATTATTAACGACACGTATCCACGAATCAGAATGATCGGAATTTCTCACGACAAATATATTGTTTGTAGAATATCGAATGAATATTTTTAATGCAGCGCGATTTTGAGTCAATAATCGAATGCAATTCGTTCGGTAATTCACCTAATTTTTTCACATTTATTATGTCTAATTCTCGATTGATAATCAATGAATGAATTTCTTGCATTTTTTGTCGAAATTAATGTTGATATTCATACTAGTCGATGCTAATGGGTAAATTTTTGTTATCGAATATTCTCACTTGAAAATGCGATTTCAAATGATTGTGAATCGCCGTTAAATTCGGTTTACCACTTTTATTAAGCGCAATTTTAATTCGATCCGAATGTTTTTTACTATCAATTTTATTTTGTTATACAACAAAATCCGAATTGATTCGCAAATGAAAATCGAAAATTTTTTGCGCTTGTTTTTAACGACAAATTTAGTGATTTCTTCCGGAGCGCGAATAAATTTGATTTCGTC
This sequence comes from Girardia tigrina, assembly GCA_001938485.1. NCBI lineage: Eukaryota > Metazoa > Platyhelminthes > Tricladida > Dugesiidae > Girardia > Girardia tigrina. The sequence continues at coordinate 27,600 of MQRK01221403.1, forward strand.
GACGTTGTCGAGTGAAACATGATCGAATATTTCGATCGATCGATTGAGATTATCGGTTATAATAACTAAATCGTCGTAATAAAACTCTTTTGTTGTTAATGTCAATGAAAAAAAGTTGAAAATGACAAATAATTTAACTCTAATGTGAAATATGATCAAAAATTGAAAGATTCGCAAAATTCTTTATTTAGTTAATTGAAAATTTTGAAAAATAGTCACGTAGCCAACATTACTTAAAATAATCCATTAAAATAAATTTTTAAAATTTGTTTTTATTTTTTTAAATTGTAATTCTGATAAAATTTTACAATACACATTCACATATCAAAACATACAAAAACAATTCATTTACATTTCATACATTACATTTCATTATACAAATCGAAAGAAATAAACATCCATTAAAAATATATTTATAGACAATCTATTTCGACGGATCTAACTTCATCTTCAGGTCACTAATTAACCCGTAACTACTATTAGCCGGTCAATTTGACCTTTTAACTTTTTCAAATTTAAATTTCGCGGTAAACATTATATTTACGCTTTCGTCCGCTAGAGTATTTTCGCACAACAGTAACACCAGTGGGCTGATAACTACGCAGTAGTGCAGGTGTGCAAGTTGTTAAGATATTATAATTGTGAGGAATATTTTAAATTTGGTATGTTGAAATTGGTTTGTTGAATTTTGTATGTTGAGTTTAGTATTTTGAAATGTGTTTCTCCCACCCAGATGGAAAATTGATATTTTAGA
>MQRK01221403.1:36424-47958 GCA_001938485.1 Girardia tigrina
ATATATATATATATATATATATATATATAAATATATAAATATATATATTATTTTTGTGCAAAATAAGAAAAAAATGTTCTTCAGAAATTTATTTCAAAAATGGTTAATTGTTATATAAATAAATGTTAGTATTATAAACTCTCTTATTGATCATGAACTCAACAGTTACTTCTCAAGAAGATATTCCAAAACTACCGCTCCAGCTTCGCTCTGAATTGTCTTGAAGGTGAAATAATCTAACCAACCGTTTCTCGCCATTAATTCCGGGATGTGAATCAGCTTGATCAGTTTCATCGCTTTCTCCTCGATGTGATGGCTGTTGACGAGCAGATTCTGTTCTTTTGCTTGCTTCAGCCATATTAGCCAAACCTAAAATTTTCCTATAGTTGTTTAAGTAATCTTTATTTTCGAATCGTAAAATTTCCTCACATTTATCCAACATTTATCCGTTATTTTTTAGAAAAACAGCCACATTCATGACATTTGTTATCAATCCGGTATCCAAAAAAACACTTAAACTCCTTTACTTCAATATTCTGCGTAATGCTGGCCTTTCCATGCATCTTATTGTATGAAATAGTTACTTCACTCGCTTCTACACCATTTACCCATTCTTAAACTAAATCAAATTTTTGTTTTAGATCCTTTCTTCTTTAAAAAGTTTTACACCGTCTGTACTACTCGTAATTCTGTCTTCTCGGTCCCATGGGAATAAACATTTTGAGAGTTATAAAATATAGCTCCTATCAACTCTTTCTTGTCGGAGCCCGATATTTTGGGTATGTCGATAAATCATCGATTTTTTCTTCAACATTCATGGTTTCTTCCGCTGTCATGATATTAATTCTTCTGACATTCTGATTTCGTTTCCGTTCATAGGTCCTTACAGAAAGTGTCATATTATAACTCTGTATTCTCTCTATATTTTTGAAACATTCCGAGGTTTTTTGTTCGTTTCTTCCTCATCGTTGACATTTGATTTCGTGGCGCCCTCCCTTGATGTGCCCTGCTTTACCGCAACCAAAACAAATCGAGCTTTTTTACCCTAACATTCTCAACTGATATGTTGAATCCGGGGACTATTCCTAAACTCCTTGGCTTTGGAACTGTATTATTTCTTGTATACCGATTTGTGTTTCCATATGAGGGACATTCTTACCCACAATATCTGCGTTTGCTTAGCCTGCAGGTTTTTTTAGTTGTATCAGTTATCTGTTATTAAAACAAATATCCCTGTAGCTTTTAATTGCATTCACTGTCTCTGTTTTCTTTTTATGTATACCATCCATCTTGATGATCAATTTCTCGATATTCCCGATATCTTCTTATTCACACATTTCAGCTTCTTTCGCTATCTCTTCATCATTGACATACTGTATCAGGATATTGGTAGTTAGTTTCTCTTCTGTTAAGTCATGTGACAGAGCCTTTTTCAATAATGTTTTAACCTTCTGAATATTTGTTGAATATTTTCAGATTCTCGACGTTACTGGAACAAAATTTCCCAGTCTATGATTCTAAATTTAGGTCTTTCAAAAGCTAACGGTAGCCTGTCTTCAAAACCATCGGGTTTATCAGTAGTTCTCTTCTATTCCTCAATTAGTTCTTCTACTATCATACAATAGACCAACTTTTCTTGAGCTTTTCCCGACCCCCCCCCCGTTTCGTAACATCGAAATAACGATTAAACTGCCTTATAAATCGATATAGGTCATCTTCGCGACAGAACATATTCAGTTAAAGATAATCTATCATAGAATTTAGCGTGGTCACCATGTTAACTGGGTCCATTTCCAGATAATTACTTTCATCTATTTCAACTTAAAAAGTTATAATTGTTTTCAAAGATTTATTAATAATACAAGAATTAATAATAATTAATTATTTAAATAAATTATCAACAAATAACTTGTAATAATTTTTTAATATTTAATTTTCTCATATTCGTGATCCAGATCGGACATTTAATAAATTCTGAAATTCTACCGGATCCGGAAGTAAATTTAAAAGTAATACGTAAATTTATTCTTCAAATCTATTTATCTTTTAACTTCACGACTCCATAGTTGAATGAATTATTTATTTTATTTGTTAATTATCATTTAATTTACGAAAAAGTTTTTAACAAATTTATAACTGAAAATAACTTTTTAATAATTAAATGTAATAAAAAATTGTAAAATATTTGAAATAAATTAAATTTCTACAAAATATAATTTCAGAGGAATTTATTCAATTGTGCAATTCGATCATGATTGATTGAGCTGACAATTTTCGGCATCAGCGGGAAAAGTTTTTTAAATTAGTGAAATAACCGGGATTTCGTGTTTATTGAAGAAACTCTCAATGTTTGAGAGGTAAATAAAATTTCATATTAAAATTCATTTATTTAATTAATCTCAAAATTAAGTTAAATGAAATAACTTTACCAATAAAAACTTTTAAAAACAAGAAAAATAACTTTTCCCAAATAACAATGAAATTAAATTAAAATTAACTATATAACCAAATTAATATTAGGTTGGTCGAAAAATAATGGCGGTTTTGAGCTTTATACTTTGTTTATCTACTTTGATATGAATATAAGTTTAAATGCATTAGTGTTAGATATTATTTGAAATCTTATGCCTAGCTGTATATTCCTATAGCCATTATTAACATATTGCTGTTATTTTTTAGAATATGTACGGTGCTAAATTAATAATGGAAAAAATTAAAATTCGAGCAATTTTCTTGTACGAATTTAAACTGGGTCGTAAAGCAGCAGAAACGGCTCGCAATATCAATAAAGCATTTGGCAAGACAACAGCATCTGAACGCACAGTGCAACGATGGTTCCTAAAATTTTCTGATGGAGATGAAAACCTTGAAGATGAATAAGGTCGTAGTCGTCCAGTTGCTGTGAACAACGACAATTTGAGGACAATGGTGGAAACAGATCCCCGTACAACAATCAGAGAACTTGCAGATGGTTTGGGCATTAGTCATTCAACAGCCCTGGATCATTTAAAACAACTTGGAAAAATCAAAAAACTTGATATACGGGTTCCATATGATTTGAATGAAAATCGAAAGAACCGACGCTATGAAATTTGTTTTGCCAATCATCTTCGCAATAAAAACGATCCATTTCTTGATCGTATTGTTACCTGTGATGAGAAATGGATCCTGTATGATAACCGACGTCGATCTGCACAGTGATTAGACAAAGATGAAGTACCGAAACACTTTCCAAAACCGAAACTAACACCCCGTAAGGTTATGGTGACAGTTTGGTGTTGTGATGCTGGAATCATCCACTATAGTTTCTTGAATCCAGATGAAACAATCACAGCGGAGAGGTACTGTCATGAAATTGATGAAAAGCATAAAAAATTGAAAACCCTTTGTCCGGGATTGGTCAATCGAAAAAAGTCCCATCATTCTTCATGATAACGCTAGACCTCATATTTCAAAAGTGACTCTTCAAAAGCTTAATGAGTTGGGCTATGAAACCCTGCTTCATCCACCATATTCACCAGACCTCTCGCCAACGGACTTCTACTTTTTCAGGCATTTGTACAACTTCCTACGTGAAAAAATTTTCAAAATCCAAAATGATGCTCAAAATGCCTTCCAAGAATTCGTCGCTTCGAACCGATGCATTTTATGTTGATGGAATAAAACAACTTGTTTCTCGTTGGCAAAAATGTATTGATGCCAACAGTTCATAATTTGATTAATAAACTTTTGTTTCTGTGAATTTGCACGTCTTTAAAGTTTGTGTCCCAAAACTGCCATTATTTTTCGACCAACCTAATATTACATGATTGAAAAAAAATAGTAAAAATAATAATATCAATAATGAAATAATTAATTATTATAAATACAAATATTATATACTGCTGTAAATAAAAATCCAAGATTTTTTACACTAAATTTTACAATTATTGACAGAGAAAATATTTAAAGTTTCTGTGGTGATCGCAAAAATTCAAAACAAATATTTTAGATGTTGTTTTAATAAATAAATAAACGGGTGTATTTAAAATGGGAGAATAAATATTGTGTCGAATATTTTCGTTTTCAATATATGAATCACATTGAATTTATTCTATTGTGTCCGAACGATGCTGTGTTGACGAGTGGTCAGATTAGTTTTCCGGCATTTACTCGTCGGTCCGTTTTCACAATGCTTCACGGTCGAGGACGAGGACTCACAGCGGTCCCATCAATGTGTTTCACATTGCACGCAATTACTGATTCCGAAAACAGACCACCAATGCTTGGGAGCTTATTGAGCGTTAATGAAGAACACCGCTATTCGGGACCACATTGACCGGATATGAATCATATCATATGATCGATACAAACCGGTCACGGACCGGTATTCCGATGAATGAGAGACCGTTGAACTATGACGATTCGAGGACGCCAGTCAGTTCGCCGTTGATGAACACCTATGCGATTAAGCAGGTCGGGAAATCGATCGAAGTCCGGATCGCCAACTCTCCACAGTTACCCATTTAATTTACAATTCCCAATTTACAATTTTAAGTTTCCCGAAACAAACATTTTCAGAATTGTCAAACGATTTATCATGTGAAAATGTTTTGTTTTGAAACTGTAACATAAACCATTGAAGTTATGAGTCTTTCAAAATCTTAACGCATGCGTTAGAAATGAAGAATTTTGTTTTTAAATAAATAAAGATAACCTCCTATCTGGTAAATTTTAAAAATACCTCTGTCACTTCTTAACAGAAAGAAAATTGAAAAATCAGTTTAGATTAATAAGTTTAGGGATCTGACTAATATTATATTAATTTGATCATATTTTTAATCCATTTTATATATTTTAATTGAGTTTCTTTAATGAAAAATGTAAAATCTACTTTTCGTTCAACATGCAAGCTCTTTCATAACTGCATCAATTTGAAATTCTTTGAATCAATCATCTTAGATGTGCATTATGTGAAATGAAATAACTTTTGGTCCTGGTTGACCATATCTGGATATGTGCCATCATTTCTTAGTATCTTTCATGCTTATTCCATATATTGATGATTATATTTCATACCTCAGCATTAATGTTTGAATTTCCTCAACAGTCGTATTAAAGATTTTCTAAATAGGATTTTGATTTTATATACACATTTTAAATATAAATATTGGTTTTCATATGGTATTATGATAATGGCCTCCGAATCGGACTGTGCAGACCAGCACTCGTTTCTCGTGCGGGAAGCATTGGCCGGTTCAATAACGACTGGCCCTCAATCGGATCCGACTGGCACCGCGGCTTCCTGGAACGCGGATTTATATTCGTGGCCACCATGATAGTTCCAGGCAGTTTGCGATCGACCAAGCCCGCCGACTGTCAATCCGAAAGTACGACTGTGGCGGTTGTATGTGTGTGCCTGGCACCGCCGAAGTGTGTGATGCGGTGGCGTTGGCAGACCAGTCGTTTCGGTTCGGTGTTGCGATCGACATGCGCCAGTGCGGATCGTTTTCATTTTTTCGTCCATACGCAAATTTATTGATTGACAAGATATTCAATATAGAAAACATAAATTTTCAAATCGACAATAATATTTTATTTTAGAAAATTACAAATTTAATTTTTTGCCCATTTTTTTCATACTTAGTTGGTTTAAACAAAAGCAAATTTTCATGTGCACCACAGATATATTTTAGGGATATAAACAATTATTGAAAATAAATGCATTCCACTAAGTCAAGAACAGAAAATAGAAACTTTTTAAAGAATAATTTTTAGAAATGTGGTTAAGGTCGTTCGTACATATAATTTTTACAATAAACAGTATTTTAAACAGTAAAAATATAGATCTTTTCATTTTTATTTTGTTTATTGTTAAAAAAATTTTCAACAGTCTTTAAACTGGTCAAGTTCGATAAACCACCTGTAGCATATTTGTGTCGGTCCCATAATACTCGGATTAGTGAAAGTCGATTGTATTCTTAATAATAATTAATAATTTCTAAACAAATAGCATGACTTATTTTAAAATAAATCTTTTTTTATTAAAAATAAATTGAAACTGATTCTTGTTATAATCATTTGTATCGTTCCCTCTAAATATTTATTGTTCATCGCCATCCGTACTGAAAATCTATGATAATTCCCTTCTCTACAGATATCTGCTGATATAATTACACTGGAATTATATAAAAATTGATCAGTAAAATTACCAACCGCAAAAAATTATTTCTATCTTTATTTTTCTCATACGTGCTTTGTTGGAAACCCTATTCTCACAGTTTGATATCGAAAATTAAATTCCAGAATCTAGATTGTGTTTACAAAGCATATTGCCTTCTCTGACTTAGACTAACTTTAGTACAAGTGAAAAATGAGTTTACATAATTTTTATTTTAATAAAAAAGTTTAAGACAAATGTTATACTATTTATAAATATTAATCAGTTATAGAAAAAAATTTTTTCGTGGGCACCTGTGGGACTCACCATAAATTTACTTGTAGGTAATTACAATATATAAATAAATACTATTAAAATTTTTTTTAGTTTTGAGAGAATTTAGAATACATAATATAAGAGCGTTTCTTAATAATATTTAATTAAAACTACCTTGAGTAAAAAGTGAGTGAGAATCTCGCTAAAAATAAATTATAAGCACAGGATTCTTGCGCCACAACAAATTATTTTTCACTGTTTTTTAACCAATAGATTTTACTGTGTGTTTTACAACGATGCAAAAATACGACTAATATTGCTACAGTAATACTTTGACGAAAACTCCGAAATGTATTATTTGTATTTTTTTCATCTTTTCTAGCCGTGCACGTGCATCAACATAAAGAAATTTTATCGCTTTTTTAAAAAACCAGTCGACAATTCCGCTACGTTGCAAAGCGAAACAGCTATACAAATCTTAACAATCACAATCTGACTACCCATATCTGTTCACACATAAAATATTTTTTAAAACATTTTCTTTTAATTTGACCAAAAGTTCAGTAACTAACGATTTAAAATATTTTACATCAATGTTCGCGGCGCCCCTAGAATTTTTGTCGGCGCACCGATTGCCCGATACTGATCTAGATGAAATTAGAGTTAAACATTGTGTTTCGAAAAATTCTTATTCAATTTTATCCGATAATTTCAACTTGAGGATTAACAATGGAACCTTAAATATTTCCAACAATTTACTGAAAAAGTCTTTGAACAAGAGAAATTGAATTCTTTTAGTTTAAGAATTAAAGTAAAAATATATTAATAATAATCACTTTAATTCTCGCGACCCAGCTACTTACTGCAAATCTATTAATAAAACCGTTTATAAATAATAGAAAATCAACATTTGATATACACATTGATTTTAAATTATAAGAATAAATAGCAGAAGTTATAAAGATTGTTTCAATTTCAGGTTCCATATCGAGAATATTTAAATGAATGCAAGGAAATTGTAATAGGTGATTTTGATTTTTCTATATTTATAATTAAAATAATTACTGAAAAGGCAAGCTCGAATAATATTTAATATTTTTTTTCTTTAAAAATTTTAAATAATTTATTTTAAAAAAAATTTTAAAAATATTCGAAAACCATTTTTATATTTTTGACACATTATAAAGAAAAAGACATTGAAAATTATAATATATTATCCAGGAAATAATCCTAGAAGAATGTATAGAAAATAAAAATGATAATATCCACAAATAGTACAGCTGGAGAAAGTACTTTAAAAATCAATCTTTGCTTTATACTTCTGAATTTCTGAAATGAGCTTAATTATAAAACTTATTAATATTTTTTATTTTATGTATTCTTAAGTTGTTATGAAAAGAAGTTTTAATTAATTTTATCTTCACCTTTCACAATTAATTAATAATAAAATTGATTAGAAATCTTTATTTTCTAATATTTTCAATTGATTATCGTTATAATTACTATTTTATTTCTTTTATACTACCAATTAACTCACATTATTTTATATAATTAATCTAGAAGTATAAACAATTCAACCAAAATCAAGGAAAGTAATAATATTTTTGTTGTTTAAACCTTCAAGCAAATTTTACCTTATATAATAAGGCTAATCTTTGACTTGACCAAGATAGGTAAAAGTAAAAAGTCACTAAATGGTCAGTCTCGAGGAACCAGGCTTTTATTATCTTGTTAAAGTAATGATTAGGAAGTATTCTTAAAATTTCTTATTCATTCTTATTAAACTAGAAAATACTTATAGATTTGATTAAATTTTTTGAAGTCTTTATAATCAATTTATTCAACAAGTCAGATCAAATCGAGACAAACCAAACCTTTTGTGAACCAAACTGTGTCACATCAAGTGTACCAGTATACTTCGATGTATTAACTTGCAATTAACGATGGAAATATAATTCCAAAAGTTGTATACAATTGATTCAATATTCGTTGATTATAATCACCACTTAAAAAGTATTATATTTTCATAATTTAGCATGACCTAAATCTTACAAGATTTATAATTCTCATATTTTACTTCGTGGTTTAGTCCGGGTACTTATTGAACGCACCACTCCATCTTCTTGAGTGCAAACAACAAGTGCTTCAATATAGAGAAGATCTTCGTACTTCTAGAGTTGGAGATCAGAATTTGAACGGAAAAGAACAGATGTACAGCACATAGCAAGTCAGTCGATTTGTCAACAGATAGTACAAGTAAAATATCTTTAATCTAAAAATGTCTTTAACAACAGCTTCAGCAGCTTCAACTGCTCAACAGTTTCATATTGTTGATATTAAATCGTAAAATGTGACAAATGAAATACCAAAAAACAACCTGTTAGAAGAATTTTTTTAATATTCTTTTCATATTTTTTGATTTTTTTACTAATGATTTTTGTCCTTATTTTCCATTTTTTGTCATATCTACAAAATATCGCTAATTATTTTGAATGAAGAACTGCTATACTACTCACACAAGATATTAGGGTAACATCAAATATCAAAACTAACAACTCTCAATTTAAAATTCTTTTTTAAATATTTTAAAAATTATAGTTATGGTTTGGAAAATTATACTAATGACTTGGAAATCGGATAATATACAGTATATTCTGTTTTTATGCGGTTTTTAAAAAAAAATATTATTTAATAAAAAGCTTCCAGTTCATTGGTCAAGAAAACGTGAGTAACTACCGCAATTTTCACGGAGTGGTTTAATCCATATTTTATTCGAGAAGTTAAGACATATTTGCTAGATAAAAGTTTCGAGTTCAAATTGATTATGCTTATCGATAACGCGGCAGGTCATCTGTATATTGAACAACCCTAATGTCGCGATGGTCTTTCTTCCACCAAATACAACCATTATTCTCAACCATTGGATCAGGGCAACATTTGCAGTTTTAAAAAACATTGTGTAAAGTGGATATTTCAGCACATTTTGGACAAGATAAAGAATGAAGAGATGACAGTTGTGGATGTCTGGAAAAAATTTTCGATTTTGGATTGCTTAAATCATGCTGATTTGGCTGTTAAAGCTATAAAACGACAAATTTTAAATGCTTGCTGGAAAACGATTTGGCCAGAATGCAGTAAAGGGAAAAGCCTACCAGAAGAAATATCAACTGCAGAAATTATATCTTTTTTCAATTGAAATTAGTATCCATTTTATGTGATTAATTCATATTTATGCGGTCCTTAGAAATTTGGAACCTATATATGGTTTTACTATAAAATTAGTACTCTTTTTATGCTATTCTTGCGGAACGTATCTACCACATAAAAAATAATCTATTGTATATTTTATTGGGTAACTCCCTAAAAAATCCAATCATCAGTTCACGTTACAGTTTCTTCTTTCCTCTAATGTATATTTCTTTTCTTATATATATATTATATTTTTTTTTATATATATATATATATATATATATTTAATCTTTTTATTTTATTAGAAAAGTAAGATATTTGTGTCTCAAGCGTCATTTTTTATTTTTTTGCTATTGGAAATTGACAGGCCGACCTATAAACGTTCATGCATAACATAATTTGCAAATATAAAAACATATAATTACATACTATGTAAAAAAGATAATAATATAAATTATTAATAGAACAAATTTAAAATTACTAAGATGGATTTCCTAGTCGAAAAAGACTTAAAGTAGTAATTTATAGATGAGATAATGTCTGCATTAAATTCTTTTAGAATTAATCCAAAGATAAAATTTGAAAACCGAATATTTTATAATTTAATTATTATTTCTTTAGATATATTTTAATTGTTTAGGGTTAAATTATTTAATAACAATTTTTATATTTTTACATTCGAAAACATTTCCCTTGTTTTAATGTTAATTATTAAATGCATTTTTTTCTTTTAAATTTAATGAATTAACTTAATTGTTATTCTTAAAAACTATCAATGTTAAAATTAAAAATAAAAAAAATTATCAATTCTTTTTTTTAATTAGAAAAAAAACATTTAACCCTTGAATGCATCTTGTATCAAAAATGATACAACAAACGTTTGAAAGTGCCATGCATCCAGTTTGTGTAAATAATTGCTGTCCTTTGTAAATAAATTATCTTTGTACATTTTYGTCTATGACGATTATAACAAAACATGTCAAAACTCCCGCCAATATTGATATAAACGTCAAAATAATATAAACAGAAAAAAATATTTCATGAAAAAATAAAAAATCATGCATTTAAGGGTTAAACAATTTTTTTATTACAAATTTTTATTTTAAACAAAAAAAATTAATTAAAAAGAAAATTCGTTTATCATTTGAATTAATTATCCAGAGATGACATTCTGTTCTGTTGATTTTTCTCTCTTTTTAGAATATTTGTTCTCAAGAAAATTTTCCAATTAAAAAAATTGTAACTGCAATAAAATTAATATTAAATTACGGGAAACTTGCTTCAATGATTCGAACAATAATTTCATTTGAACTTTTTGTTTTAAACGGTTTCAGGTTCCATTGAAATGTGAGTTCAACTTTGTTCTTCCAGGATTCAATTTTCCGATTCATTTTCAATTATTCTATTTGATAAATTTCTGCTCGATATAAATTTTATGAGTCGTTTGTTATTTAAATTATTAGGTTGGAATGAAGGTTTGTCAGTAAATTAATATTTTATTAAAAGTCAAATTTCTACAGTAATAGGGGTCTGTTTCATTATAGGCTTGTGCAAGTTTATATATACATCTGTGCAATTTAATATACGGTAACGTGCAAAAGTCTGTGGACAATAAAAAAACACAATTTTCCCAATTAAGCCTTGAGTTTATAAGGTAACAAACTTAAATTTTGTCCAGATATGTAATTTTTTTATAAGCTTTTACGCTAAATAAATCTTTTTTTAAATTTTGTTAATATTTATTTGACGAACATTCAATTTTTCAATTTTAACCCATATAAAAGTCTGTGGACAATTAAAAATTTAAAAACTTTTTAATTTATTTAAATGCTTTAATTTAAATAATTTTAGTAAATTTAAAATTGAAATATCAAGACCATCTTTTTTTAAGATGAATTAATTAAATGTCTATCTTTTAGATTCAATGACA
>MQRK01221419.1:13212-25922 GCA_001938485.1 Girardia tigrina
TATATATATATATATATATATATATATATATAATATCTGTCATCGGAAATGTGAATTTTCCTATAACCGCGTTTAATGGGGGGAAGTTTAAGCATATTTGAATATTATTATCCTTTTTTTACCAACACCAGCTGAAAGTGTTTCTAAAACTGATTGATCAGGATCTTCAGTTCAGTTTGCAGATGATGTGGTAATCATCTCTGATTTACGGTCACGGTGAACCAGTTCTTTTATGTGGTGTTTTAAAACCGTTGTGTGCTCTAAATTGAAAGTGGAAGCCGTAAATATATCTCTATATTGAATGAATATTCATCTATGCAAAGATTATCCACTCTTCTCTAAGTATTTATATGTAAAGCTGCTCATTGTGTTTCCATCCCGAATATCTCAATAAGATATACCCCAAACATCTTCATAACCCAAACACCCATCTTAAAAACGCCTAATAAACCATTGACAAGAATGTTTTCTAATGTATTCTGTTTATGGCTCCATTAGTCATTGATTTTACATTTAACTAAACATGCTCCCCTGCCCGACAAAAAAAGTGTCTATTAACTTATCACTTATTGACTTCAACGGTGGGTCACACATTTCCTTCAAGCATGATACACTCATAACTGAAACTGAAGCTCCTGAATCCATCAATATGTCAAATTTTCAATTTTACTTAATACCAAATAAATTGTTGAAAGTACTACTTTAATATTTATATTATTTTAAATTTGGTTTTAATAATATTTGCAGTAAAGTCTCCAGCTGATTTAGCCAAAGAAAATAATCACAAGGATTGTGCTGAATATTTGAACACATTCTCAGATGTAAAATTATTTTAATTGATCTAATATCATTAAATAATTATTTAAGATTCTTGATTGTATAAAACAAGATAATGTAAAAAATTTCGAGAATTTATACATGTCTCACATTACAAAATTTCACGAAAGAAATGTAATTAATAATAATCGATTATATGCATTAAATGCAATATTTAGATCATGTTTCCTTTACATGTAATTGTTTACAATAATAATGCTGATAAACTGTGTGAATATTTATTGGAAAAGTTCATTGACGATAAGGTGAGTTATATATGATGTGGTTTTAAAGAAGCCGTGGAAATAAAATATATGTTCTTTAACAAACTTATTTTAGTCAATTTTTTAATTTTACAAATCAAAAATTTAGGAATTCCACTTATTGCGATCACATATAAATACCAGCATATCAAAATATTCTTTTATATTATCATCCATATTTAAGACTTGTTTAAGATTTATCTTAACATCTACTTTTGTATTTCATAATTTACAAAAATTTGTCATTTAGTATTTCCTATTGATATTGAAAACTTTATTTTACTTAAATTTTATTTTTTTCAAAAAAAGATAAGAAAATACATCATTTTTATTTTTTTTTATTATACAGCAAAACATGTTTCGCAATTACGGCGTCATCAATTGTGAAAGAATTTCAGATTACAAGTCCTTTATATGCCACATTGGCTATTACGTAATTTAGCTTTTTTGTAAATTTAATATGATTGGACAATTCACTTTGGATATTAAAGCAGGCTTGCAAATGCTTTAATAAATAATTTCGAAGAAAATTTTATTTTTTATTATCATTTTTTAATTTTGACATATTAAATTTAAAGCATTTAACAACATATTTATAAAATAACGAAAGTAATCAATGTCAACCATATCAAATAACTGTAATCTTATTTATTATTTATAGTTATCATTTTATTATAAAAAATTGTACTTTTTAATTAATAATATAAATTTATACTTTTTTAATAAAATTATACTTTTTTGCATTAGTAGAATTAGAATTTTTACTTTTTTTCACATCATGAATTAGATCATCCATTATGATGACCCTTAGAAAAATCGTTGTAGTTAGATATTTTTTGTGATCGATATAATTTGAAAGTAATACTTAAAATTCCATAATATTAGAAATAAATTTTATTCACATTTGTAGTATATTTTAATAACAAATAAATTTCAAACAGTATCAAATTTAATTATAGTTTAATAAATGATAATCTTAGCGTGTATTGAATACAAGCGTAACAGTATTTAACAAATATACCATCGAAATTATATTTAATATCATCACTCATCTCTCAACATTACATTTTTCATTCATCTCAACTTGATGATCAATGCTTCCCAAATCAATAGTATTTGTGAGGGATAATTTGGAATGTTGTAAGTTTGTTGTTTGTATGCTGTTTAGATTTGTGACTCTCCTACTTAGATGGGATTGATATGTTATTTGATTGATTATTTGAATCTAATGAAATTAATTTAATGATATTAATTTAAAGTACTAATTAATTAAAGTTTGATAATTATGAATTTTAATAATATTTTCAGTAAACGATTTTAACTTATTAAATTTAATATATTTTAAAAATTAATGTTTATTTAAAAAATTACATAATATATTTTTTTCCAATAAAATTATGAAAAATTAAAATGTAATATTCAAAATTTCCCATTTATTGATTTTTTCATATTTAAATATGTAATCAAAAACTATATCAATCAAAGAAAGATGACCTCTAAAAATTGTTGTGAAGAATCTGTTTGTGTTGTAAATAAATGTTTGCATTCAAATTGTGATGTTGTTAATAGTACTAAAATATTATTTCCCTTTAAATATTTTCCACATAGTATTCAGATTTGATGTTGGAAATACTGGTGTGACGATAATTTTATTCATCTGTTGAAATTCCGCATTTATTCAAGTGTATTATGTTTTCTTTTTCCAAACACATACGAACGAAGAATTTCCATGTAAAATACATTTCTCGATTTAATCACTCTCCTCAACATTTCATTTAGCATTTTCCAATTAGCTTTAAGTGTTTTAGTTACCTATCAGGCTTCAACAGTACTGAATTTACATCCGTTTTGTATGTAATGTTTTTTTATTATTGTACTTATCATCCACAAATAGTGATATTTAAGATGTTAAAATCTTCAATAGTTAACCGATAATGTTGTTGTTATACAAATTTCTTATTCCTTTCAATCTGTCTTCATCGAATGTGTTATATCTAATTAATAATATTTCTCCTTGAAATTTTTCTTTGAAATTTATGCATTTATTCTTTTGGATCTCATTGTTTAAAGGCGTACAATCTTTTTAAATTAAATAAAATATAATTTATTAGTGCTGATTTATTTGCACGATGAATGTATTTCTTCGATTCTCTTATTTAAACAGCTATCATATCTGTACTTGTGTCTGCTTAAATCGCATGACCTCCAACTCCACATCTTTCCTCAAGTTTTTGCAGGGAATACAATGACATTTGCATTCTTAGAAAACGTTTCAACGAAAAATTATCCAAATAAAAAATAGACACTAACATTAGGCTAAAGTGGGACACAGTTCACATTCACGATATCCTGAAAGAAGAGGAATGGCGCACATTAACATTAGAAAATTTTAAAGAATGATTTAGAAGATTTAAGTACAACATTTATAAAAAATCAGTTATCGTTAAATATTGTCTGTTTTGGATTCGTTAAATTATAAAAAATGAATTAAAATTGGATTAGTGAATTCAAATTAGAAGTTTGAATACATACTTAAAATTATAGGGTCGTTGTTTTAATTTTTTGTATTTTCTAGGAAAGATATATTGAACAGTGCCTCACTATTGCGTAACACGAAAAATAAATAATTTGAGTTTTGTGTTATGTATTTTTGAGAGATGAGTGATGGTAATAAGTATAATTTCGATGGTATATTTGTTACGATTTTATTCAACATACACTAAGATGATCAACCAAAAAAAATAAATCAAATACGGCTTATATATAAGTAGTACTTTTCATGACAAGTGATAAAAAGTGAAAAATACAGTTATACACTCAATAGAATTTTATGTCTATCTTGATTTATTGTATTGGTGTATGCTATCGCAATTTGTGGATTCTTTAACTTTTATATAAAAAGGCAAAATTTAAACAAAATCAGGATTTAGTGAACAATACACTTTTAGACTTGAAAAGATGAGTAAACTGTAATTTTAAAATCGAAGGCCTTAGAAAAACTATATTATGTAGTACTTATGTGAAAATACAATATTTTAATTATTGATATTGATTTCAGGAACTAAATTATTTAATGAAAGTTATAGATATAATTCAAACATACGAAAATTCTCGAATGATAAAAGAGGTTTGCTTCATTTGCAATTAATTTTAAATAATTAATTATATATGAATAAGAATATTCTTTATCGATCTATTCGATATCGTCATGCCGAAGGATTCCACACGTTTTGTACTGCAGATGTCATCAATGGACAACATAAATGGGTTTATTATACTTTTGATGATATTTATAATCTATTTTCATCAGATCTCCAAATCGTTTATAGAAATAATTGCAGAAAATGATTGCAGAGTTTTTCTAAAAGAGGTCTTAAAGAAGAGTATTTATTCAGAAAATGTTAATTTTTTTTTAATATTTTTTATTTATATTTCACCAAATTATACAGTTTGAGGTATTAAAGATTTTTTTCTCTTATGTAAAACATTTTTTTCTGATTTTTTGATTGTAATTTTTCAATTGCACAAACTCTTTTTACTGACACGAATTTATTCACTCTTATCATCAACGAAAATATTAAATTCTTTTAGAAACAGTTGGTTTTAATTTATAATCAATTTTGTATACAATGTTACTTTCAAAATTTCACTTAAGAATACGCAAGAAGATTAGAACTAAACTGGCACTTCGACGTAACCTCAGTAACAATAACCTAAAAAAAGAATTTTTTCCCAAACACAACCATGCAAACAATCAAATTTACCATCAAAAGAGAACAGACGTAATTAGATGTCAACAAGCAAACCTAATCAACCATGCAAGTCACAAAAGCCCAGCTCATTTGGTCTATTAATTTACAGAGTTAACTTTGTTTGGTCGATGGAAAAATCAAATAATTAAAATTTTAATAGATTTTGATGAGAAATAAATAATGGCAGTTTTTTTACTAAATACGCTACTTCAAAACAAAATTTATTTATTCCTTAATCAATATTAAAAATAATAATAACTGGTAATTAATTGCAAAACCAAAATTTTATTTAAAATTTATTAATAAATGAATAAAATATTTAAAATAAATTACAAAATTTAAATTACTGTTGATTTAATCTTTAAAATAACTGTGATAAAAATAAAATAAACAGTTTTTTTTAATATGAGTGAGAATAAGGTTTCAAACAGAATAAAGATACAGTGTTAAATGGGAAAAATATTCTTTATTGAGTCTTTCATCTTTAGATATAATTTGACTTTTTAGAATTTACTAATATTTATATCATTAATTGACTCTAAAAATTCAGGAATGGAATCGAGCAATATCAATTGCTCAAGAGAAAGGATATCATGAAATTGCTGAAAAAATAAAAGCAAGACAATCGATGATTGTGTCAAGACTAAAGGTGATTAATGTTTAATATTATTTATATATTTATTTATTAAATATAGAAA
Organism: Girardia tigrina; assembly: GCA_001938485.1. Taxonomy (NCBI): domain Eukaryota; kingdom Metazoa; phylum Platyhelminthes; order Tricladida; family Dugesiidae; genus Girardia; species Girardia tigrina. The sequence goes on from MQRK01221419.1 coordinate 18,742, forward strand.
GAGTTTTCCCTTTTGCATACAGCGGTTTGTGACAATGATGTCGATATGGTGAAATACATATTAGATAAAAACCTTGCTGATTTGAATATAAATCATAATGTAAATTCTTAATGCAAGTCACTATAAATTTAATATTAAATACCAGATTTTCGGAACGGCTTTAGCACTTGCGCATTCTTTGTATCATGAACAATGCATCACAGTTCTCGAACAATTCAATGCTGATCCAAATACTCAAAATAAAGTAAAAGATACCAATATCTTCATTATTTAATACATTTAAAATAATTCAGTATCATCAAACTCCTTTACATGAAGCAATCGCAAGTGGTATATTCGATCATTGCGACTATCTAATTGAAAAAAGTGACGATATTGACAGAGGAGGATTTGTGAGTTTTGAGATAGAATAAAGGAAATATTTATGGATAAATTGTATAGAATAATTTAACTGCTCTTCATTGTGCGGTAATGGAAGGATGTGCAGAACTGTGTGAGAAGTTGTTGGAGTATAATGCTGACTGTAATCGATATGCCGATGTATGAACTAAATAAAGAAATAATATTTTATATAAAATAAAAAAATATTATTCAAATAAAGAGTACTGCGACAAGTAAAAAATAAAAATAAGATAATGTTTTTGATGGTTATAAAAATTCATTATTTGTAGAGTAATTAAATAAATCAAAATAAATCATAAATAAAAATATTCCTTCAATGTATTCCAAGTACACAGTATATATGCATCTTTCTATCTTTGTATACAATCACGGTTGGTCCGACTGTACATAAAATTATTGTCAGAAAAAAATCAAAAGAATAAACGATATTATTTAAAAACCTAAAATATTACTGAATAAAAATATATCCGGTCCGACCTCATATGAATTTGTAATGATTTTTACTGTGGTTATTTAAAGTGCGGCTTCCCTCGCCACCATTAGATAGGGTGATCCTTTCAAACCTTACTGAGCTGCAAAAGGCAATCCAATCTGCATAGCACTATGACATCAGTGCCGACATTTGCAAAAGGCTTGTGCACTCCATGCCCAAGAGACTGGAGAATGTTTTGAAAGTCAAAGGACAGTCTATTAAGTAATGAAATGAACTTCTCTGCATTTCGGCATACTACATTTCGGTAGATCGACTTAACTCTATAATATGTGATTTCACATTTTACTGTAAAAGATAAACACCGTTGGCCACTACTGTAATATTATGTTACTACCATTTCTTCGATTCGATTCTTAATTTAAACCTAAAATCTTCCACGTAAAGCTCTTTTTTATTTCTCAATTCCTTAATTTATTAGTTCTGATTCACTTGCACAATAAAACATCTTTTGAATCTCTGCTTGTATCTACTTTAATCACAACAACTCTGTCATCTTATCCAATTCTCAGTGTACTTTTATGCCTTTTTTGTAAATTCCCTTAATTCGTTGTCTTTATAATTTTTCATAATTTAGTTAAACATCGATATTTTCAACATTTCTGATGTAAAATTTCGTTTCATACTTTTTCTCTGAATTTCAATCTGGGAAATCTAAAAGAATTCATGAGGTTTAAAATTTTCTATTCAGATTACAAATTGATTCATTTGTAAGACAATTATTAGTAAAAAAATCGTATTTAGTCATCCGTCTTCATTCACTTAAAAAGTAAATTTTTCAAAATTTTTATTATTTGAACAAAAATAAATGATTTAAATTTGAATTTCTTTTAATAATAAATTAAGTTTATTGATTATTGAATTTTTATTTTACTTTGATTTACGAATGAATTTTTTAAATTATATCCGAATAATCCAAATTAGCAAAATATGTTAAAAATACCAATTTGCCTTCTGTGTATGAGAGATGACTCCAGAAACGATAAGAAACCCATGGTACATCATTCGAAATATTCCTCACATTCAAGGAACAAAGATTAGTCGAACAGTTTCGTTTCGCTTTCTGTTTCACAGATTTTGTTAATATGCTTTATAAAGTCTCATTTTAAATAATTCTATATTATTGATAATAAATAGTATAAAGTTTATACTATAAACTCACAAAAAAATTAATTGATATCTGTAAAGTATACACAAAGTAAAATGTAATATTTAATTTTATTTATTTTAGTGTACTCAAGTGAGCAAAGGAGATCACTGCGGTATGTTACTTTTAGATATTTATTGCTATTATGCATTAGGATTATTAAGTTTACGACATTGAAAATTAATTTTATAACTGCTTATAAATACTGATTTTTTAAGAATTTTTACTAAACTGTCATAAAAGTTCAATCTGCAATTATTGTTACTGCCTGACCAAATAAATGGTTAAATATATGTACAAAAATATTACTTAAATTTAAAATAAAATTCTTATGCTAAGGTGCTGTACATGTGTATAAAGCAGTAAAGTGCTTATAGCAAGGCATCATAACATTTAGATACAAACAAAAGATATTAGTAATTTAAAATTTCATAGACATTTTCATCATTATTATACTTTTTAAGAGTCTTATAAAGATGATTATATATATTAAATGAAATATTTTCTTAAAAACATTTATTTATACATATTTTTTAGGGAGTAAGAATTCTTTTACGAATAATAGATCCACGAATCTTGTATTTCATTAATGAAATTAATTGATCTAAAATATCACCAATATGTCTTTGTTCAACAAAGCATACTTCTTTTCAATTAAAAGATTTCATTTAAAAACGGTATTGAAAATTAACAGTTTTCTTTTCTTAATAATATACACATAATATGATACACATTTATCAGTTCATAATCACAAAATAAGTTCGTTTACAGTAATTTCGCATCAAAAAGCAAAATTTAAATTTATGAATTGGTATTTGAGATGTAACGAAGAATTATAAAATGATAAAATAAGAATTTTGTGAAAATTATATATGTATTCTGGACTATGACGAATTAACAAACAAAATTTCCACAAGTGTTACAGAACTTTTGGATTAACCTAAAAATATCACACTTTTTCTATAGTAATTTAATGATTATTAATATAATACTTTTTTGTTTTAAATAATTTTTAGGAGATAATCATTCAATAAAGATCTTATCTTTGTCATCGAAAGAAAATTCTTTGACACTTTGTTTGAAACTCAATCGAACCATTTATCCATTCTTCCTCAAGCAGCTAGATTATGACAAAACTAATAGTTCTGATTCATCAAATAATTCATTGTTACATTTGGCTGCCATTTGTTTACAACCAGAAGTATGTAAATCCTTGATTGAATCCCGGGCCTTAATAAATGAAATGAACAAGGAAGGAAATACTTGCTTAATGGAATTGTTATCAAATACCGATTTATCAATTGATAATAATGTAAAATAATTATTATTTTAACGACGTATAAATAAATATTTAGAATATAAATACAATGATTGATGTAGTAAATGTATTGATTGAACACGGTGCTAACGTTGAAACGCTTACTAAAACAGGACGAACAATAATAAACTATGCATTGAGATTCAATAGTCAAAAGTACGAATATATATATATTGTTTGAATTTAATCGAAGTTATTAAAATCATTGTTTAAAATTATGATTAAAATCAACAAAAAATCACGATTATAATCATTTGATATTTTAACTCATTACTTCCCGATTTTATTTATAAAAGTTTTATAGTATTTTTAAGTTCTGTCATAAAAATAAAATGAGTAAAAAGTAATGAGTAAAGATGAAAATATATGAAAATTAATATTTAAAAATATTAAAAAAATTATAGAACTTTCTGTTAAGATTTTTTTTAAATGAGATCATAATTTTCATATGCAACTTCAAACGTATTGAAAGCATGATCGATGGAAAATCTTGCTGTAGGGCGGTTTTCAATAAATGCAACAAAGAAATGCATGGCTTAGGAGAAATAATTAAAAAAAATTTACTTCTAAAACATTTGCAACCAAAGTAAGTATTTCTATGAATAAGTTTAATTTTAAGACTTAATTGATTTTTTTTGCTTATGTTGCCAAATTCCTTGGTCATTGATGTTGATTTAAGCCCTAGTTCTGGTTTAGCATCTCCACCGCTAACAGTTCAATATATAAAATTGATTTTTAATAATTTATTTTACAAAAGTTACCATGATACGTCTTTTTATGGAACAGATTTTAAAACATTCAAAACAAAAAAATATGTATAAAATACAAAACATTTGTAAGAATTCTTATTGGATATAAATAATTTAAAATACTAAAAAGATTTATTTATAAAATACTAATATTCTAATTATATTTTTTAATTATACTAAATTATTAAAAAAAAATTTTTTATATTTGCTAAAGAGTATTGTGACAATTATTATTGTAACATTTATTAATATCACTGTAAATAGCGTTTGTGCCACTTTTTTATTACTAGAATCAAGATTCATAATTTAACGCTAAAATTTTATTAATAACAATAATTCACATAATTAAACAAATTTCTTTTTAATTCAGTTCTTTCGATAAATTAGTCTATTATATTTTTTCATTTCAATTTTTAAAATATATTAAATTTTAATACTTTAAAATAATAAAATAATTTTTAAATTAGAACTAAATTTTTTTTAAAAAATTTTATCCTAAAACTAATAATTTAATTTGAATTTACCAGAAACCTTTTATTTAAAAAAATTATTTCTTAAAACATTATAAAGTTTAATCCGTTTATTATTTATTTTAAAATTTATTTAAAATAATTTTAAAACTTGTATTAAAATATATCAATTGTCATAACTGTAAACAATTTTTTATTTTTAAATAAGTATTTAATTTTTTAGGGTTTTGTTTATTATATCATTTTTAATGTAAAAACTTTTGTATTTATTTACTTTTTTAAAACTTTCGAATTAAAAAAATAATCAACTATTTTGGCGACATGTAAATTTAAACTAACTCCTTATAATCACATTCATAGTCATCACAATTCTCAGAAAATCGTTCAAATTTGACATCATTCTAGTAGGTTTATTTCTATCTTCTATTATTTCTATCTTCTATCAACTGTTTTTCTAAATGTTTATTAATTCTTAATTTCCTAAAATATTTATTAAAATTAATAATTTTAACTTATTATAATATCTCTAATTAAATAAAAATATTTTATCAAATTGTCAAAATGAATTTAAATTTCATTACATTAAACTTCCAAGATAAATATATTATAAAAACTATACATTGAAATTTTCTAAATTTATAGAAACATCTTTTAATTAAAATATTTTAAATTTCATTATTTTATTTAATATCCATTTAAATACTTTTCTTTTTTTAAAAAATATTAAATTTGATTTTAATTGTTATTACTTTAATTATGATTGAATAGTCAATTACTGTAAATACAAAAAATACCAATTTCCATCTGGGTGGAAGAACCACTATTCTAGGTTCAACATATTCAAATTGACATACATCATTCACAAACAAAAAAATATTGCATTAATTAAAAAGTTGCATTTATTGTGAATTCTACTGCCGGTAACATGTCTTGTCAACTTGTTGCATTTCTTTCTTTCAGGTGTGCTTGTATGATTTCTCGTATTGTTCGGAATCGTCTCTCGATCATCTTATTTGTGTTATGGTGATACGAACTTGAGGAAATCAGTCTAAATGCCTTGGCTTCTTATATTTCTTTAGCATTTTTTGCTTCAAAGCATTTTCCATAATCGACATGGATCTCCTTCAGGGCTCCGAATTTTAATATCGACTTTTGTAATATTGTTTGCACTATAGTTTCCTCAGCTTGTCTTTTAATTTGTGTCAGATTCACATATTCACTAAAATTATCAATAATTTTACATTTCTCTTCGTATCGTTTTATTTCATGGTCCACAAATATCTTTATATAAAGGGTGTCCCGAAATTCACGCAACAAGTAATTTTGATAGAAAACACAAGTTTATAATTCATAATTATAAATTTTTTTAATTTATATAAAAAATATATATACAGTATATAAAAAAATATGTATACAGTATAGGTTTATTTATGGAGAAACATAAATTAATTACTGCATGAGTCATTTCCTAGTCGTGTAATTTCCCGTTTTAGTGATCAGATTTGGCCGCCCAGATCATGCGATTTACCGCCGTTGGATTTTTTTCTTTGAGGATTTTTTAAGTCTAAGGTTTATGTCTGTAAAACTCTCTATTCGAGTTCTGATCATTTATTTAGTTAAGTATTTATTTCACTTTTTATTTTCCTTTCATCTTGTGTAATTCTCTCTATTAGATCTGTGTATATAATTTGTTTGAATATGTACTGTGAGGAATATTTTTGAATTGTGTTTATTGTGTGTTGTTTGGTATGTTGTTTTATGATTGTGTTTCTCCCACCCAGATGAAGATTGATATCTTAAATATTTTAAAACGTCGAGTTGTTTAATCAATTATTAAAAGTTAAATAATCACTTTAAAATTAAACTAATATTTCATAAATAATATTTTAATAATAATTTCGTAAAATAAATAAAAATTATTTTAAATTTAAATTATAATTAATTTTTGTAATAATTAAATTATAATTTAAAGTATAAATTATTTTTGTAATGATTAAATTATATTTTAAATTTGTTTGAATAATAAGACATTAAAGAATATTATTAAAGATTATCAATCAAGAACGATGACGAGCTATGCAAGTTTTACGGAGAATTGTTGTAGTGACAATTCAAATTTCAAGTGATAATAATAAATGTAAAGGAGACTCAATTAATGTTCTTAATATGTCCAATGAGTTTCTTTATTAATGAGTTGATTCTGGTGCTTGTGTGTGTGGCTTGTGAAATGTGATTTGTATTTTTTTAAAAAAATTTTATCATATTTTGTTGTTGATATGCTGAGTGTTGGGGTTCCTTTTGGTGAACTTTAAATTTTTGATATTTTTAAAAATCATATTTATATTTTAAATAAATTAAAAATAATGTTCGAGTAACTAAAGTGAAATAATTCTTTAAAATAAAAACCTTTTTAAATTCTTTAAAAAAAGAACAGGCTCATTCTTTAAATTTTTGGAAATAATTAATTGTTATAAATAATTTCTAAGATAAAAAAAATATTTAAAATCAAAAGTTTTAAACAGTTATTAGTAAAAAATATCTTAATTAATTTTAAAAAGTTAATTTCATAAATAATTGAATTTTAATTGTTTTGCATTTATTTTAA
>MQRK01221420.1:2740-17302 GCA_001938485.1 Girardia tigrina
ATTATTATTACAATTAGTTATTTATAAATTATTATTATAATTGTATTATTAAAATTAATATCATTATTATTATTATTATTATTATTACTATTACGTTATTATTATTATAATGATAAAAATTGTAATATGAAATAATTATTATTAAAATTAAAATTACTAATAATATTATTATTAAAATATTGTATTGTTATTATTATTACTAAAATATAAAAAAAATTTACTTACAATTTTGAAAAAAAATAATGAAAATTTTTCTACTTGGGCAATAAACCAAACTTGTTTCAGTTTGATATTCTTTACCCTGCAATTTAGATATTCGATGATCTCGGGAAGATTTTTTCTTGTAATATGTTTGTAAGAGAGTGTTATTGTTAATTTTTTAATTTTCAGAAATAAGAATTTTGGTTTTTAAAAATTTCGAATTATAATCGAAATTAAAAAAAAATAATAGAAAATAGTAATAAAAAAAAGAAAATAAAAAAAGTAAATTTGTTTAAATAACAAATTTAAACTGTTGTAGATTAATAAATTTTTGCAAGTTGTTAATTTGTTTTGATTTAGAATGGAAGATATTTCCCAACCTAACAATGTTGAAACAAGAGGCTGTATTGTTTACCGTCAGTGGCATGTTGGCTGATTATATTGTAGATGATGTAGATCAATTTATAACCGACGATATCCCTGTTAAGTTTTGATTTGCAAAGTAATTAACAAAATTGACGAAAATGTCCTCATTAATCATTGTACCAAATCTTCTCTGTCCGACCACAACAGAGCCAACTGAATCGCTACATTTGCACTACATTTACAAAAGTAGAAATAAAATTCTTTTAAAAAATAAGATTAATGGGAACAAATTCCTAATTTTCATAACTAATTAATGCCACATGATGACAAAATTCAAAATTATAATTAGCCTAATGATAGGCAATTTTAATAATTTGTGCCACATGGTGGCTTCAGTCAAAATTATAAATTTTAAATAATTTAAAAATTTAAAATTAAATTATTTAAATTTAAATTTTTAAATGGATGACTTTGGTTATTAAAAGAAGATTTTCATCCGGACTTCGTTTTATCAAAATTTAAAATTATTTTTAATTTTTATATTTTATATATTTATTATTAAATATTATATAAGTAAAAATCGGGTATAAATACCCTTCAAAATTCAATCACAACACACAAATTTAAACAAAAAATAAAATACTAAAGTAAACAAAAATCAAATACAAAACTTCAAAGAAGTTTAAAAAATTTTTTATTTAGCCTCAATTATCATATCAAAGATCCATGTACAATTTTTGTGATTATCAAATATAAAATTGTATAGTATTTGTTATTTGATCTCAATTGCAAATAAAATTTACAGTATCAAATATTGAGCTGGGTTCGAGCTAAAACACAAGCAAGCAGCCTTCAAATTAAGTTGATTCAAATCACGACAATATATTTTCTTTGAACAGAATTATTTCAAACGTCAATTCAATTAATTATACCCAACATTAAATGTACAAAACCACCAACATTTGTGAGTTTAGAAGAAAAGAGTGAATTGTGAATTTAGAAGAGAGTGATTTGTGAATTTAGAAAAGAGTTTTTGAGTGGTTTATTCCCACGTTAAAAGGATTTGACAAGGAGTTCCTTAAGTGGTGAATTCCCACGGAAATATCACATAAAAAGAAACGAGAAAGTCAAAAAATGGGAGAAAAAGAAAAATTATTACACAGAAAGTGAACATTATTTTCGAGAGACTTAGAAGGAAAGTAAAAGGTGCGAAAGCAAATACCTATATAATTATATATTTTTAATAATATATTTTCTTATATACCTTTTATTAAAATTACTCGTGGGCAAGAGAATCACCTCTTCTCACACTATCCAAAATACAAATTTCTAAATAGGATAAGTAGTTACCAAATATTTAAAGAGAAAATTGTATCTTGTAAATAAACAAATATATTTTTGAAATATTAATCTCTGTGTTTTAATTTCTATTTGAACTATTTTATAAACTCACCTATTATACCAAGAAATCAATGTTTCGTGCGAGTTAACAGATTACAGTAAAAGCTGTGAATCTCCCAAAACGAACGAATGTTTAAATTTAAATTAAACCTTTTTCTCCCATGCGGGATACTTATGGTTTAAAGAGAATAATATTTTAAGAAGAATAATAAATAACAAAAATAATTCTATGAGCTTACTTGCTTCCTTTTGTTTTTTGATGAGAAAATTTTTTGGGCAAACTAAACTAAATTTGCTACTGTTTATATAGTAATTTTCATCAGCCTTGAAAATTGATAAAATAAAACAAAGACTAAAATATTTTTAATTTTTAATTCCAACTTTTGTTAAACTAAATATTATTTTATTTGAAATTAATAATTTTGCCCAAAGATTTATTTAAAATTTTTTCCTATATAAAATTTTGTCAAAAGTGTTCATATATATCTTTCGAAACCCTAACAATTTCATAAAATTATTTTATTTTTTAAATATTTTGCTTTGTCATTATAAGACTTTTTACATAACACGTTAAGTTTATTTAAATAATGAGATATGAAATCATGGAGTTTTTGTTGGTATATAAATAAATTAACCATGAATTTAACAAAAATAGAGAATAACTCCAAATAAATTAAAATCAGGAAATAATTTCAGTTTTGTATTTATGTATTTTGTTGAGGCTATAAAATAATAAAATTATTATTAAATAATTTTTTGTTTTAATTAATAGATAAAATAAGATTTTATTTATCTTTTTACCAAAATAAATATAATCTATATATAAATAACTAAATTAGGAATAGTTAGAAAAGTAAATAGTTCAGATTAAATAAAGAAATATTTATTACAAAAGAATGATCAAATTTAATTACAAGAAAATAAAGAAAATAAAATTTAAAGGAAGAGTATATAAAGAAAAGAATTTAAGTGAAAATCGCCCTTAATAATTTAACGAAGATAAAAGTTTATATTAGATTTTTACAGTACTGAACTTTTAAATTAATTGGAATCAGACTGATCGTTGATCAAACCATAACTAAACTTCGAACTATCACGATCTAAACGAATTATATAAATTCAGATTGGATCAAGCGATTAGTTTTGGACAATCAAAATAAATATGAACCAAATTAGATCTTGAATGAGTGAATTTAAAGGTGCGTGTTAAGTTGGGAATTATATTCCACTCTAAATCAAAAAGAAATTAAGACATGCAAAATTTATTAACTACAACAGGTTAAATTTGTTATTTAAACAATTTCTTTTCTTTTTTTAATTCTATTTTCTATTATTTTTTTTAATTTCGATTATAATTCGAAATTTTTAAAAAACCAAAATTCTTATTTCCGAAAATTACAAAATTAACAACAACACTCTCTTACAGTGCGAACCATATAATTTATATATTTATTTAATAGATTCCTATATATATTTAAAATAAATTGAGTCAGAGAATTTTCTTCTTACTTTATCTAAAATTTAAAATCAGTCTATAGAGCAAAGTTTTTAAATCAAATTCTATTTGTAAATTTTGTTATAAAAATAATAAATGATTATAAAATACTTCTCAACTTTTTAATTCTCATTTTATTAAAGTTCGATCACTCTAATACCCCAACATTATTTTTGTTGTAATTAAACTGTACATAAAAATATATTTTTTATAAAATCAATTCAGCTTTTTTTATAAATATTTAAAACACCAGATAAACCAAACAATTTAATAATCTTTAATTTAAATTCAGTTAATTAATAATTTAAATAGTTCAGAAATCACGTGGATAATTAAATTCGTAAATAGAATATTTTTTGATCTAAAAATAATAATTTAATCAGAAGGCTAGAAAAGTTTTGGTGTGAATTATAAATAAGTAATAATAATTATTATAAATAAGTGTGAATTATAATAAGTAATATAAGTAATATTCTAGTTAACAAGTTAGATAATGTTAAATATCTTAAAATATAATTTATTTAATAAAAATTACGAATACAATTGATTTTGAATTTTTTTATTTTCTATATTAATTTCAAAATTTATTTTCTAGGTGCACCATTTCAACTTGTATTAGGTGTACAACTAATTAATTTCGTATTTTTTTCACTTTTATACTTAAATAAATGGTTTTTTTAACAAAAAAATACGAAATTAATTAGTTGTACACCCAATATTTCAAAAAATAAGAATTGAATTTAAAATTTGTAAATTGTATATCAAATACTAACAATTGTATTTTAAATTCGTAAATTGTATTTCAAAAAATAACAATTGCATTTTAAAGAATCACAATTGTATTTCATAAGCGTGTCATCTTTGTAAGAGAATCCAGGAAGACAGTCGGAAGGAAAGTAGAAGTAATATTAGTGGACATAGTAAGCATTCTAAAGGGAACATAAACATCTGTCACGACCTTCCTTTGGTGTGAATATTTCTGGAAGCTCTTGAGTATACGTGGGCACGTTTTAAAATTTTCTAAACGTTTAAACTACCTTCGTTAAGCGTAATAAACGTTTAAAAAACGTTTAAACGATTTCTAACTTGATTATACGAAAAAAATAGTTTGCGTTTTGAGGGAACTTACACAATAATGTAATTTTTGAAAATTGGATATGTCGATATGGTCCTCCGAAAAAATTAATCACGGACCAAGGGAGACAGTTTGAGTCTGAAAGATTCAAAATGTTTTGCATGACCTATGGGATTAAAAAAATTAGAACAACACCCTACAATCCAAGATCTAATGGTATAGTAGAGATCTTTAATAGATATCTAAAACAAGCTCTACGATTAAAAGGGAACGATTCCAATTGGTTGGATAATCTTTCTGAAGCTCTTCTATCTTTACGGTTAAAACCTAATTATAACTTGGCCACTTCACCTTTAGAAAGAATGTGCGGTAAAAAAACGTTTATAAAAATCTTTAAACGCATTTGCTCAGACGCACCGATTATACAAACCAAAGACGCACACGCATATGTAAAAATAAACAAGCCGTCTACTTTTGGGGATCGTTTTAAAGGACCTTTTAAAGCAACCATCTTTGATAACAACACAGCCCAACTAGTATCAAATTCATTTAATGGTATGCAGAGTCAACGAAATTTAAAAATAATACCTCTTAGTAAACGTTCCACTTCTGAAAGGGGGCTATTGTATAAATTCTTTCTTAATATAAGCCGCAATATCTTTGACTACATTATGTAGTCAAAGATATAAAATTTAAAATTAAAAATATACCATAGCGATATAGTAGATCGCTATGGAATTAAAATATAAAATTTAAAAAAAAAGAAATCAATAATGAATTGAAATTCATTAATTGCATAAGTAATTAATTTCTCTTAATTTTGATGATGGTTGTCCTTATTTCTTGACAAACAATTTTCGAGTTTTCTATACCAATTTACCACATATTTCACATTTAAATCAAGTCGACATTCCTAATCAATTCAAATCAACTATATCCTGACATTCCTAATCAATTCAAATCGACTATATACTGATATTTCGTGTCATTCAAGAACGTGAAGAACTGTTTATTGTATATATTATCCCAATCAAAACCAACATATATCCTATTATTCCTGTAGTATTTATTATCGATCGTTGGCTGCAATTTGTGTTTTCAAACTGATCAGTTTGAATTTCGATACATTTTCAATTCAGATCCCGTCAATCCTATTTTTATCCCAAGTATTTTTTTTATCTATCTCTTTCACCTTTTTGTTTCACTGTGATCATTCCTTGTCGTTTTTTTTCTTGTTATATTATTTATTCAAATTATATTATTAATATTATTTTTTTTATTTAACTTTATTCCAATAGTTAAAATTACCTCCAAGTTCCCTGGTTTGAACTCTAGGTAATTTTTACAATAGCATTTACTGCCATCGACATTAGAGGACCCATATATTTCACTATGAACTGGGTCAAATTCAGTAGTAACATTTGTTGAGTTTTCTGATTCAAGCTTGTAAAGAACCTGACTCTGATAAGAAGCGCCGATATAGGAAAAAAACGTTTTCTTACAGCACGGCCGACACATAAACACCGACGCTCGATCAACAAGAAGCACTCGATTCGGTCGAAAAACACGAGATCGCCACACACTAATCGGGCCCTCGAATGGCCCATGAGATCGATCGATCACATCATCTGGCAACTCGGTGTGATATTGGCAACAGTAGCGATCATTGTCCCCGTCTCTCACAATCGATCGACTAACACACAACTGACACTTCCAATCTCTTCTGCGAGTCGCCAATTTCCTTCCATCGATTCTCGGTCGCGATACGCGAGCCAATCGACAATTTTCATTGATCGGACGATTGTCGTAGAAACACGAACAATAATTCTCGACGATTTTCCCGTTGTCGAATCCAAATTCCATCGAAATCACGAGTAATTCAATTGTTTCATTAACAGAAGATTTTTCTAATTTAATTTGATTTGTGTAGAGATATTCGAGTAAATATTAGGTTAAGGAAAAAGAAATCTATTATTTTAGCGTGAAATTCAAAACTTTATTTAACATGTTTCGGATTGTCCTCTTGGAGTTAAATATGCACCGTTTTGTTGTATAATTAGTTGCCATTTTGAAGGTAGCTTCATAATGTCTCTCTCGTAGAAGTCTTGGTCCTTCTTGGCGAAAATCTGTAGTAATCGATTTTCACAATCTTCTATTAATCCCAATTTCTTATCACTCAGGAAATTTTGCAATTCGAGAAAAAGGTGGTAATCGCTTGGTGACAGGTCCGGACTATATGGTGGATGAATTAAAACTTCCCAACCAAGCTCCCTGAGTTTCTGGTGAGTCACTACAAACGTATGTGGTCTGGCGTTGTCATGATGAAACACAACACCTCTTCTGTTGGTCAATTCTGGTCATTTCTCATCAATTGCTATCTTCAAACGGTCCAATTGTTGACAGTTCAGATTTGAATTTAGTGTTTGGACATACAGAAGCAACTCACAATAAATGATTCCTTTCCAGTCCCACCAAATACACAGTAGAACCTTCCTGGCCGTTAGTCCTGGTTTGGYGACCGTTTGAGGTGCTTCACCGTGCTTTGACCACGATCGTTTTCGTACAATATTGTCGTATGCGACTCATTTCTCATCCCCAGTAACCATCTTTTTAAGAAATGGGTCGATTTCATTTCGTTTGGCCATGGCTTCACAGATGGAAATTCGATTCATCATGTTTTTTGGTGTTAATTGGTGTGGAACCCATACATCAAGTTTCTTTTTGAATCCTGCTTTGCCCAAATGGTTTAAAACCGTTTTGTGGTCAATTTTCAGCTCCTGTGCGATGCTACGACTACTAACATGCAGGTCAACTTTGATCATTGCCGATATTTTATCGACATTTTCAACGATAGGCCTGCCTGTGCGAGGTGCATCTTTAACATCAAAAATGTCTTCATGGAATCGACAAAACGAAAATTGCGTGTAATTAGCTGTTACAGTATTGGCACCATAAACACCATTCACAATAACAGCCGCCTGGTTTGCATTTTCGCCTTTATCGAATAAAAACTGTAAAATTTACCGATTTCTTTCTTTGTTGACTTCCATTTTTAACACCCTGTACCTGAGAACTGAATAAAAAAGCAAAAATTATTTTGCAATGCATGCGGTTTAGGTGCCGGTAGTTTGATGGAAGTTCGTCGGTTACATTGCCATGTGAGACGAATTTCCAATACCAGCTAAACCAGAAAACCCGAACAAAATGAATAGTGATCCGGTTGGAGGCGTCACAGATAAACAATTATGACTTTTTTTCCAATGCGACGCAAATCAGCAGACTTCAACTGAACCAGAATACTCGGCATTGAACATGAACAATTGTATTATATTATTTTGTGTATTATGTCACCTCATGTTCTGTTGTTGGCAATTACCGACTAATTCTTTGACTTCATTTTTTAAAATTGTATTATTAGGATTTCATAACTTCAAACATCCGAATAAATGTTGTTCTCGCATGTAATTTCTTCTCATTGTCGCGTGGATCATGATGGACATCGTGAATATTGTGACACATTAATTACAAATATCCAAGGTGATAGATATGACGTCATTTCATGTTCTGGCTGATTTTTCAAACAGCGTACTGAAAATTCCAACCTTCGGATAATTTAATTCTGATTATTGATTAAATCAATATTAATTAATATATCATATATATATACATATGTATTAATAGTAGTTGGATACTACAGTAATCATACCTCAATATTCTAGTAACCACACCACAACATTATAATCGGTATTTTATAATTGACCTTTTAGTGGTCACCTTTGTAAGAAAAATTTAGAAAATTAATTTCTTTATAAATATTTATACATATAAATTAAATATATTAAAAATTACTATATAAATTATATATAACACAAAAAATAACAATTTCTTTATTCGATTTTGTTTTAAAAATTTTGAATATTCAACAAATCTTTCTTTTGGCCGTTTCTTATTTTTTATAATGAAATTAAACTCCGGAATTATTTGTTGAGTCATTTCTCACACAATAAAATTGTGTCAGAAAAAAAGGGACGACTCTGAATCCCATTCAGTTTGCCCAACCGGATACATTCCGGCGATCGAATTTCCAGGAGATACCAACTCTCCGATCCGACAACCTGAATTTCTCACTGATTAAATTCAAACAGTTGGTGTTCCGACAGCCGCTCCGATTTCGGGTAAAGATGACTCCCGGGCCAGCCATTCACAGATCGATGATTCAAGTCTTTTACAAGTGTCCGATATGGTGTCAAGGGATCGTATATAGATCTCAGTTCCTCGATCAATTGAACCGATCAAACGCTTCTTCCACATTCCACTAACCGTTCCTACAAGTTTAGTCATCAACACGCAGGGCGATGATTGTCACAATATCAAACTGAATATCCTGAATCGAAGGTTAGAAATCAAAATTCCACGATCTAACAGTCCACCCTGTTACAATGTTAGTCTTCAACAGATTGACACAATCAGGCCACTAATCAAAATTTCGACCGGCGGTTTCCGTATCGTCGATACAGACCGAACAGATTTTTCCAGTTCCCGGATCAGCAACCGCTCCGATCGGATAGATCGAATCGAATCTCTCAGTCCCCGTTACTTTAAAAATCATCGAAATCAAGTTGACAACCATCAAAAACATCTTTACAACCGTCACCGTGACCATAAAAATCATCAAATTCACCTGAACAACCTATCAAATCACGTTGAGAGTCATCGAAAGCACCTTAGAAACCATCACCGGTACCTTAAAATCATCAAAATCACCTGAAAATCATCGAAAACATGTAAAAACCATCACAATTACACAAAAAGGACTATTCAACACTTGTACATGTGCTCATCAATACTTGCTTATGTGCAAGTGTGCAAATTAAAAACCATCAAATTTACCATATCAGTGTTATGGCCCAGAACCCATTAGGAAATTTATTACTTTAAATATTAAACCCATTAGAAAATTTGTTACCAAAAATATTAATAAAACAACACAAAAAAGAAGAAAGACCAGTTAAGCAGAATACATTTATTTAAAATTCAAAAGAAACGAAAAGATAACAAAGTTTTGATAACAGAGTGAGGCCCGATGACGTGGAACGAGTTCGGAATCCTGAAAGAGAAATAATTCATTAAAAACAAACCCAAAATTAACAAAGTTACCTCCAAAGCCATCCGTTGTAGTCAGTAGGTCAACCGACCCTCTCCTGAGAGATTATCGCACGATCGATCCATTTTCGTAACCCGCAGATTGTTGAGACCCTTCCGAACAGAGTTATTACCCTCTAAAAACAAAGAAAATTAGAAAAATTAATTAATTGAAACAAAGCCCAATTAAAAAACTCCCCATGAGTCAGGCCCACAAAGAAAAATATCATCACGCGATGAATAGTCATCGCTGACGCAGCCGCACACAGGTCCCAGAGTTCGAAGGTGTGCCATAACACACAGGCGAAGTTTCTATAATAAAATAAAATTTTAAAAAATTTTAAAATATTTACGAAGACACACTTACCCGGACTAACCAATCAACATTAGAGAAAAACCCAGACAGTGGGTTGGCACGGGCCGATTAGTCCAAACTGAAAGGAAGGGTGTCCCTCCAGCCCTATAAATACAATAAGCATTTCATCATCAAACGCACACAATTTTAGACGCAAATTTAACAACAATTTTAAGCGCAACTTTAAGCGCGATTTAGGAACGACTTTAAAAGCAACTACGACATTCCGAACGAGTTTCATTCCGACGAGAAGAATTCCAACAAGAAGAAATCCGACGCTGAGTTTACCGAAGAATACCGAGCGACGAACTAGCGGTCTGACGAATTAGGAACGCAGCAGAACTTCTCCGGCTTATTGACGAGGAATTCACAAGGCGTTTTGACCGAACGACGCGCCGACGAGCGAAGTACCCTACACAAACTATCTGAGAGCGATTTACCTAGCGGACCTCCGGGCATCCACACGCACAGTGTAATTCTACCGTATTTTTATGAGTTTGATTAATTCTTTTAATTTTACGCAATAAAAGTATTTCGACAAAATTCTTATCTTTTATTAACTAATTGTTTACAATGTTTTTGATTTTGCTAGTTCGAGTGTTGTTATTTAAGTAACCGATCTGAAAGTGCGACTGAACAGTATTGATATTAATAATATTAACGCGTTCAGCTTAATACCGTTTGAGTAGCCTAGAACAAGGTCACCACAAGCGCGAACGATCGTGCTTCTACTGTTTTATTTATTTTTTTAGCTACCGTTCGTCGCCCCGTCGCCGCCGCCTCTCTATGCCCCGGAATGATTCGCCCCAGGGCGCACCGATAGAAATTGTAGAAGATTATGCAGCTCTTGTAATCATTAGCGTCGCCTCGATATCGATAGAGTCGTTCCTCGAAGGCGAACATGTAATATCGATCGTCGACGGGATGAAGTTGCCGATACACATCCAGCGGACGATATAATGAACGAGACATGGGAACGTTATCATAAATAGAGACCGCGAGTAATGATAGGATTATGTGCTCCCGTGACCGACAGTGCGAGATAACAGTTATTTTATCAATGCATAAATCGTAAAATATAGCTCAGAATATTTATTATATTGTTTTATTTAATTAATATGTTTGTCTTAATAAATATTAATGTATTCAAGATTGAATCGAGTAATTATAGTTTAGTGATTTGGTGAAATATGATATAATTAAAATAATATTATAACCGATTTGACAAACTAAACTAAATAGAAAGATTTACCTAATTTACGGATGATCATGCACGGCTACTTCATTTTAAATTGCGGCCAAATCGATTATGACCAGAATTTCTTGTCCAATTTAAAACTATTTCCCAAATCGAAGGTAGAATTGGATCATTAAAACAATCAGGTTTTTCATCCTACCGTAATTATTTCGCCGACTCTATAATTAATTGGTTTTATCTATTTATCATTTATAAATTATTTCTGAATTTTAACTTTGATTTAAAGAGTCGTATATTCATTATCCAGGAATTATTTGAGTCTGATTTGAAATTCTTTGTATTATTAATTATCTATTATAAACTATTTAGGGTTCAARTAATATAGGTTTCGAAGGGGAATAGAATTTCATTTTCTTTTATGCAGGCCTAGTTCATTAATAGATTTCGTCAAGGACAGTTTGGAGTCTGCATTTTWAATTAATCTAACAAAATTTTTCTGATTAGTATTCTGATGAGTCGAATTAAACCAGAATTGATTAATCTAATTAATAGCGGCTACAATAAACTCACATCGATAAAGTAAATATGAGAAAAAGATCACGAAAGTAAATTACGATCAACGAACGCTGCTGCCGATCATTTGTTCTTACAATACTAGTGTAGATTCTAGACGACAAATTATGAGGAGGGGCCATATATGCCATGACATACCGAAGCTAGGATTTAGGGAAATTTCTCGAGTATATAATCGGATACAGCTGAGTACATACCTTACCTTAAGTCTGACACATAACATTGCCTCAAGTTCTCGAAACATAAATACATTACAGTGCCCTAGGGCTAATGAGATTCCCATACATAACAGTGCAACAAGCCCACATGCAGACACGACATTGCTACAAGTTCCATATTACATAATAAACATAACAGTGCAATAAGTTTTACATTATACACAATAGTGCAGCGGGTTGCATGTTTTAAGATATCATCCCCGATCGATACTGAGTTAGGTGGGGGGCCCTTAGCTCATCCCACCTTTATCCGAACCCGATGGCCCTTCAGACTCGGCACTGCCAGCAGATGTCGAGCGAGAAGAGGCGTCCGACCCATAGATATATATAGCAAGTCAGATAGGTATCAAAACGAGTCATAAAAATATCATAAATCGAGATTGGGTTGTGGCTGACCCCTAATAGCCACTGGGGGCTCTGAGTCTTTAAAAATGTTTATACTCAAATGGGTCGTGACATCAGCCATCAAAATCATAAAAAGTGCACATGTGCTGCACTGTGCTAATCAATACTGCACATGTGTAACTGTGCAAAATCAATAAGTTCACAATTTTGCAAAATGCAATATATTCATGTTTTTTATATAATATTGTTAAAAATGGTGTAGAATGCCCAGAGTGAGGGAGATCTCTCATGGGGTATGGAAGTCGAAGAAAGCAAAATATCAAAATTGTGCTGATGCACTTAGATAGGAACCCATAGGTCAATAGTCG
This sequence comes from Girardia tigrina, assembly GCA_001938485.1. Taxonomy (NCBI): domain Eukaryota; kingdom Metazoa; phylum Platyhelminthes; order Tricladida; family Dugesiidae; genus Girardia; species Girardia tigrina. Next base: position 15,478 of record MQRK01221420.1, read on the forward strand.
AAATATGAACTTAAATTTTTGAAAAAACGCACACATATCGATTATTGATATGTTGTGTTTCATAGTGATGGAAAATGTCCATAGGACATAGAGGACGAAGCAAGCAAAGTATGAAAAATCTGTTTGAACACATGTATAGAAGCCCATAGATCAATAGCCGGAATATGATCTTAGATTCTCGAAAAATCGCATATAAATCGATTCTTGTGATGTTGTGCATTATAGTGTAAAGTGTTTTCGAATGCCCAAAGGTGTAGAGGTTGAAGAAAGCAAAATATGAAAAATCTACTTGAATACATGGATAGTAACTCATATCTGAATAGTCAGATTCCACATCAACATGTTCGAAAAAGTGCTGAAAAATTAATATTTCAAATATATGCACATTATGTGTGCAAATATTTTATTATAGATATATATTATATTGAGTTTTGTGAACGCAAGTTTGAAGAATTAGATTAGTTATTTATATCATAGGTGTAAATGTACGTTTTTATTTTTCTGTGTATGTTTGGCTCATATGTATTTTTATTTTTATGTAAATTTAAAGTTTTTATTTTTATATCAAGACTAATTTTATTTAAAAGAAAGTTATTTTTCCCACCCTTTTAATTATAATTTATAATAATTACGATAATTATAAAAGAAATTATCGAATTGATTATCAAATTAAATAATCAATAAAATAATTACTGAGTAGTCAAAAGTGGAAGATAATATCGAGACTATCAACACGTTTTTGGAGGATATTATCGAGACTATCCACCCATTTATTCACAAATTTCTCAATTCCCAAATTTCTACCAAACAACGGATCATATTAAACAATAACTGTCAATTATTCGTACCATTTTGACTTATTTATTCCCCTCCAATCGTATAAACTCACCATTGACGTATGAGTTGTGTTTTCTGCAATACTAATATACGTCCGGCTCACTTCCACTATTTCACTCCATTCTCGGACTCCTCGTTTCTCGATTTCCAAAGCGATTTCCGCTGGTAATCCGGCTAAAAATGCAGCGATTTCTAGATTGTCGACCGGTTTGCCAATTTCGACACTTCCGCAGCGTACTCGTCAATAGTGCTGAAATCTGAATATTTAATACACTGTAATTTACGATACGTATCTCGTGGTTTCACTCTAAACACTGCATTCAATACTCGAAAACCTTCATCAATATTCGATTGTTGCTTCTCTGACATCTCCATGTATATATTGAGAGCCGATCCACACAACACGAACGGCATCAATACAAATACATCCTTTATCTGCTGCATCGACGTCAATAAAACAAACGGTTTCTTCCATAATTCCCACGATTGATTCCCATTGAATTTCTCGAGACAATCAAGGATCAATTTCATGTTCGACATTGCCCGGATAGCTTGTTGTAGAGAAAGACAATGAATAACAAGTTCCTAAATTGTATTAAATAGAAAAAAAACGCGTTTTTCTACAAAGACAAAAAAATATTTAAACAAAATATAAAATTCGAATTAACGAGATTATTATTTTCGATTATCATCTCATCGCACATAATACTTTGATATTTCAATTTAAAAAGTAATTGATGTTTGAGAAATTCGGGTCGGACACTCCCGACACCGATGTGAGGTGTGGGGAGGCGACCGCGGTCAACTGAGGCGATGACACCGTTGTTGAGGCGACGTTGACGGATGCACGGCCCGAACGCGGAACTCCCGACTTTTCCCATATTTACTCGAGATGATGGCTTAGCTCTCTGTCGCCGTCGGTGAACGGACAGCTATCCTCTCGCTCGAGGACAAATTCCTGAACATAAAAGAAAAAAAAGGGACTAAT
>MQRK01221423.1:4222-24837 GCA_001938485.1 Girardia tigrina
TGCGAAATAAAAGTAAACTAAACTATTTTTGTAACTTTTAAATCAAAGTAGATTAAAAATGTAATTATAATTTTCTTTTGGAAATGGTAATTTGAATTAAAAAAATAATAATCGTAAAATAAATAAATCGACTTAAATGAAAAATGCGATTTTAATTTTATTTTGGAAAATGTAATTGAGAAACAGGTAAATTTAAATGTACCATAAAATTGAAAAATTAATAAAAGACGCAACAAAATCTTAGTGACAAAATTTTAATTCACTATAATTTTTTATTAAAAAATTATAGAATTTTAATTTGTAAAAAAATATACTAACCATATTTTTATTTATATCTATTTTTATTTATAATGGTTGTGTAAAAAGAAAGTGCAAAAGTTCCTCAAAAAAATATTTGTTTAAAAAATTCAAATTGTTATAGAAATAAATTTTTGTGTTCATCATAATGTCTTTTGAGCAAGAACCCAATACCAATGATTCTCATAACTGACTGAGAATTACATCGTTGTATTATTTGTTACAAAAACACGTGGTACGATTAGGGTTAACCCTTAGTAGCCTGATTTACGAAAGTGATTTATTTTTAATATTACTGTGTTTGCAATATGTCATAGATAAAATAATATTAATTTAATATTTTTAATTTTGTTGGAAAGAATATTATACAACAGTAAAATACATACAGCCAACCTATAAAAAACCTAATAGTAATGTGAACATTCGGTTTAAAAGATTGGTATCAAAATTGAAACTCTAGGTTATTAAGGGTTAATACAATTGTCAACTACATGTGGTCAGAATTTATCTCGTTTGATAAAATAAATTAATTGACTTAACTTCAATATCTTTTTTATTTCATCTAAATTTTGATAAAAATTCCATTACGGGATATTTTAGTATCATAAGTGATTTACAAAATGATTTATGTGAAATATCTTTTACATCTTATAGAACTAAATCAATGCATTTTTTTCGGAATTTCTTTTGAAGAAATAATACGGCTGTAACAAATTTTTCGATGATTATTTTTGATTCTCTAAAAAGCTGTTTCTCTAAAATTTCAATCAGCACCTCATGGTGAAATTTGTTTTCTATAAAATAAAGCTTTACCCCTTGACATAAAAATAAAAGAAAATTTGATTAATCAGAAAAATGCTCTTAAGTGTTGTTCAATTAAACAGCTATCAGCAAGCATAGATATATAACATTTTACTTTGAAATTAGAATTGTTATGTAAGCCTCCCTGACTGTAACGGATAACCATGTATACATAGTAAATTACGATACTCAGCATTGACGCACAGGGTATGGAATGATAGACTCAGCATCGGTTGGAAATCTGAAAAATATAAGACCTGATCTTCTCACACGGCTTTGGATGCAAGAGTGGGAGCCTTCAGTGCTCAGGTACCTTTCGATTTTCATCTAAATTAGACCAAATTTTTGTAGGGCTTTAGATGTAAAGCGCACTTAGTGCAGGGGGAAAGAGGCATTGATTCGAAAATTTATCTATCCGTAATATTATCCAGTCGCAAATCCAAAATTCCGTTTGAGATCACTCCTTGGTCGCTGTCTTCAGCAGTACCGACAGACATTGACACAGCAGTATTTACAATTGGATTCAAAGCATCTGTACTCCTATTTGCTTAATGCATTGCCGAAGCTGGGTACTAGATTCTCTCCATCAAAGTGTATTCGGTAGTTGAAGTATCCTCCCTTTATCATCTTGCACCCTGATCCTCTAACTTCAGCTTCTGTTTTACTGATCATGATGCTTGTAATATTTTTATATTACAATTATTATGCTGATACGCAACACTAACAGACAATCATTTGATCAAGGCATAAAATTCTATGAATGTTAAGAGTTAATAATGTTAAGTTAAAAATAAATTCATAAAAATATGTAAAGCAAATCAAAATGAGTCAGTAGAAAACATGTTGGAAGTGGATTCAATTTACAATACATCCATTAATATTTAGTTATGTACTCTTCTAGTTACTTAGACCTACTTTCTTGATGTACCTTACCCAAATATTACTGATTTCAAAGAAGCTCTAAAGCCAATGTTTAAGTTGCACCGCTCATAAGTAGATTTAGCCTTGTCAACCGGGCATTTTATGTTAAATACCTCAACTTAATCATTACCGCTGGGACTCATAGAGGTTCTCCTAAATAATTTCCCGTGTATTACACGCTCCAAGTCTCATCAAACAAAAAATATCTGAGGAACCCATCTCCCAAAATTATTTCGAGAGACATATATATTTCATAGACACTGAACATGAAAGGAATGACATCTTCTTAGACGTCATAGAATGTAAACGGCTTAATAAAAATAAATTCATACATTTAGTCCTCTATACGTATTCGTACTGACACGTTTACAAAGAAATTACGAATTTCAATTAATTTATATTTGAAGGAGTCCTATTATTCTATTCTTACAGAAGGACTCTCACTCCCTCAATTTGTTATCATGTCTAAATTTAACGGGTTTGATACGAATATTTCCTAATAAACGTTCTTTAGGACATCCGGGGAGAATGTAAGTCAAATAGGGACACGTTTGTCCAAATAAATCGGGGGGTTGAGGATTATCAAAATAAATAAATAAATAAAGATTTTTAAAACTTTAAATCTGAAAATTCTTTAAATATACTTAATTCTTTTGATCTTATTTATCTCAATATATCTGATTGAATTAAAGATACAAATTATATTTATATTTCGTTCTTCCTGATCGCCCTCCTCCCCTCCTTCTGTCGAGCCTCTCCGGATTAAGGAGTCAACGAATTTCTACTTTGTCAGGGTATTTAGTTTTAATACAACAATATAACAGTTCTCAAGGAGGCCGAAGTTTATCTAATCTTTATGGAAATCCGCGGATGGGATTTGACTTCCAAAAGAATTGATCTGATAAGACATTGTTTAATTTTCCAAAAATTATAAAAAAAGAAGAAATAATAAATGCGTCAAGCGAGATTAGTCAATGTAAACAAATATAAATTACAAAGATTAAAAATCGCGTCGTGATGAGGCTGTAGGAATAAATAAATGAGGCTGTAGGAAGAGATGAATCAGTCAGAGAGTCGTGACTCAAAGCGACTCGTCCTTGCGGATGCGGCGACTCCGTGTGAGAAATGAATGGACTGTTTCCAAGTGAGGGAGAATACTTATTTTAAAAACAATGTTTCCCTTTACCAAAATTATTTCTCCTGGCAAGTTCTTCAAGTCCTCTATGTACCTTCCGCGGTCGATTGTTCTTAGTTGTTTTTATATTCATGTTTAAATTTTAAGAACCCATAGGAGTATCAATTAGCTGATTACCATTTTATTACCTTTGACGACCCCTTAAATCTGAGTTACAAAGAGTATCATGTTTGTCATAAAGTTAATGTGTTTTAATTATTTATTATTTTAGACATCTACAAATTCGTATTATTAATAAATTATTAATAAATAATTTATTAATTAATAAATAATAATTGATAATAATTAAAAAATATTTAATTTAATTAATATTTAAATAAATTGTATGTAAAATTAAGCTCTTCTCGCTGAGTCACATTATTATCTCAATTTCGATCAGAAAATAATTAAAATCTCATTTTTTTAAATTTTAAATCCTTTTTAAATAAAAAGATAAAATATTAAAATTCTGAGATCTTCGGATTTGCTGAGTTAATTATGGAAGAATTCGATGTGCGTGTGTGCGTGCGTGTGTGTGTATATACATTGCCTTGCATGTGTGTAATAATATTTATACATTTGTAAATAATAATAAATTTCATTACACACAAGTGTACGTCTGGACGGGGCGCCCCAGCGACAGGGTCATTGTGGCTCTTATATTTGCCCCATAAATAACTGCCACAAAAGTTATAAATCTGATTGATATTAATTGATAATCAAATAAATATTAGTGGTTCTGTTTATTACTGTAAACGCCTGAAAATTCTCAGACGAAGGATGTACATCTACTTATTGAAGCGCAGTGTCTCTTGGTACTGCAATGAGAAAGATCAAGGAGTGATTCCCAACGTGGTTTTGAATTTTTAGTTTGATAATATAATAGATGGAGGGTTATTTAAAAGTCACTTCTATGTTGCACTAAGTACATTGATACATCTAAAGCCTTATAAAATTACGATTCAAGGGATCGTAAGAAGTCATTTTAGATTCAAACTGAAACGTATCCGTGCATTCAAAACCCTGTGAATTATATAAATATCTCCCGACTGTTACGGATAACTGTGTATGATAAATAATACTCAGTATTAGCGCACAGAATAGTGATTCATAGACTCTGTATCGGGTAGAAATGATTTTACAAATACAAAGTTTTCTGATGCTCTCACATGGCTTCGGATTCCAGAGTGCGAGCAATCATTGCACTGCACGCTTCGGCTTCCATCTGAGAAATTACAAGTCATTTTCCTTCATTCCGGGATTCCGAAGACTTTTGCTGTATAAATGAACTTAGTGCAACGGGTAAATAAGTAGTGAAACACTCCCTTTCCGTTATATCATCCAGCAAAAACCTCAGCACCACACTAGGGATGACTACTGGACAGTCCTCATCAGTTACACCGACAGACACTGGCGTATCATTTTCCGCTTTCAAGTTCAAAGGTCCAGTAAGTTTCTCTGTTTCTGCTCTTTGCACTACTTTGGTATTTGTATTATCATTATCGTGAATTCGATGATCAATTAATATATGTCGTTGTAGCCATCTATCAGTTTTGTAATTTTTGTAGCAGTTCTCCATGGGTCATATGAATGAACTATTTATATAAAGTTATCCGTCACAGTCGTGATAGGATTTACATATTTTAATAATATAATAAATATAAAAGATTTATTAGCTAAGGTTGGCGTAAATAAGTTTTAATCATTTTTATTGTCTACTTAATTAATTAATCTGAGGCCGATAAGGCGCTTACGAGAACGAATTTAAATGTAACAAATATTAAATATTTTTAAAGAGATTTTAATTTAGAGGAAATAATGTAGAAAAAAATTATGAATTTGTATTTTCTTCCGACTGAACAGTGTTAAAAATAACATTTTCTGTAAATATTAAAATTATACTTCATTTAAGCATAGAGTTATTTAAATATTTATATTTTATTAAAATTGGTTATTATTATAATCAATCAGTTGACAATTCTCTATGATAAAACTCCTTCCTAAAAGGGAAAATATAATAAATCAAAGTAAGGAGACTCAATGAAAACTGGAGCAAAGATACTCAAATTTGATACTGTTTTCCAGGAGGAAACAGAATCTATCGTTAGAATACAATTATAATCTAAATCTCATTCAACTAGTGTCGAAAAAAAAGACAAAACCCGAAATAATCTTATTCATCTGGTAACAGTCTGTCGAGTTTACAATAACAAACAATCCCTATTTGCATACACATAACTCTCCCTGAAATCCCACAGTCTCAACTTACGTATCCCATCGGAGGAGGATGTCAGCGATTCGTTATGGCAATTATTCTGTCATTGGTCGTATAAATCCCAGATTAGTCGACGACTCTAACAATATATGTTTGTTCAATTAACTTTCAAAGTATATCAAAACGCGATATCGTAAGTCTCCTAGCCAGTCTCGCAACACAATGACAACTTGACCACTGAAATTTATTCAATCTTTTTTTTATTCGACCTGACCACTTGTGGCCCATTCCCCTTGATGGTATTCAGTGATTACAGGAAGTCTATTTCCTTTTACAACTTTGCTGGAATCTGCTGGTATTTTTCAATGACTGTGTTATTATTTATGCACGCTACGGGGAGAGGACATATCCACCTCATTTATCTTATGCAGCCGTGTTCACAAAACATATATATCAAAAAAATTTTTGCAAACGAAAGATAATTATTACAGAGATTTCCTTTTAGATTTGATAGGATAATGAATTTTCAATTTTAAATTGATTTCTTGTTAATCAAATTATTTCATTAAGAAATACTTTAATGATAATTAATCTTTCGATATTTATTCCTTATTATATACTATCCATATGATCGAGGAACCCTTTAAAGACAATCTCTTCAGTAAAATCTAGAAATATCTCTTAACCTTCATAATTTTATTCATGTTTTTCGGCGATATCCACGATGGAAAAATATAATAATATAAAATATAAAAATAATAATATGAAAAGTAGGATGTATCCTCCAGGAAGGTACATTTAGCTGTGAGGAAAGGTTCTAACGACAACAAGGTTCGATATCAAAATTTGAATTCATAACACCACGCTTTTATTAATATAACAAAATAAAATTTTATTCATACAAAATGTTGTGTACCACAAAAATTATGTTTGAGAGAATTGAAGACAAAAATATGTAAAATATTTTTATTAATTATGCAAGAAAAAAACAATAAAAAAAATGAATTTTGTAAAGAAATAATTACTATTATAAAAAATTTAAATTTAAATTTGTTTATTCTAATACAGACATTATTTTGTTGAATGTCGACTTTTGATTTGGTTTATTATGAATTCATTTTTAATGGAATAAATACAGTTTTTGCATTCTTTGTAACTGTTTTGGCAGTTCTAACGTTTACGACGTTTCTCAATACGGTTTTGAATTTACACGAGATTGAATTTGAAGTTGATATCAATAAAGTAATGGTCAGAAAAACAGCGGATTTGTCGATCTCAAATGTTTTGTGCGATTTGGTTTGATAATCGATGAGATTATCAGCCGATTTAACCCGACTTTTCATTTGGAACTTTAAACAAATTTTCGTTAAATTAACTGCCGAATTTCAAACGGGATCGAATAAAATCAATCAGGTAAATTCGAATGTGACTTTCGTACCGGTACGTAATGTGACCCCGAATATTGGACGGTTAAATTCTGCCGCCGTTGGCGACAGTTATGTGGATTCCCTATATCACGGCAATTCTTCAATTGACACAATTCTGGCGGCCCAATCGAGTATTCAAACATCTCACAAAATATCAAAAAACAATATTTCTTTTGCAAAAAACATTTGATACATAAAGATAATATGTAATATAAATATGAATACTTAATTTATTATTTTTTTGGAATTTACAAAATTAATTATTTCACATTTCTTATCATTTAAATATTTTGTTAAAACCCTTAATTCGTTTTTTTATAAAATCTTCACATCAGAAATATTTCAATCATAAAATTTTTATTAATCGTTTAACATATTTTTTCAATCTTAAATTAATCTTTTCATTTTGATTTTATATTCTTATATAATTTGCCATTTTATAAGAATGTTTCAATATTAAAATTCTCATTTTAAATTTTAATCTAAATTTTTTTAAACGTAAAATTTTCTAATATTTATAAAACATATTTTTATATATTTTAAATATTTAAATTCAAAGATTTATCTGACCTCCCAAAAATCTTAACAATTCCTAAGATCAGAAGTAGATCATACTCAGTTGTATCCAAGTTTTTAATTCTAATTGCAATTATTTTTAGACTATATTATTACACCCTCCAAATATTCATTTCCTCCTTGTGAAAAGTAACGGAATACAAAAATTATTCCTTTATTTTTCGCAGTCAGTCAACGTTTTCCTGTTTGTCTAATTATAAAATGTGACTACAGGATAATTATGGGTTCGATATTTATATCCAAATTAAAAAATTGATTTTTAATTTATATTGGGATATTTAATCCATAGCACCACTAATAAAACTTCATACTTTCCTTTAAACAAAGCCCTATTTAATTCTGGCTGTGAGGAATATTTTAAATTTGGTATGTTGAAATTGGTTTGTTGATTTTTGTATGTTGAGTTTAGTATTTGGAAATGTGTTTCTCCACCCAGATGGAAAATTGATATTTTAGATGTTCACGATAAATAATTATTCGAGTATAATTTGCATTTTAAAGTACAGCATAAGATATTTAAAAAGATTAAAAATGTCAAATCGTTTCAAATTTTAATATTAAAAATTTAAATAAAGTAAATAACTTTTAACTAAGTTTTAGATTAAATAAATGTTCCTTCTTTAAATAAAATCATTTTTAAAATAAAATTAATATGTAGATAAAATTATTACTAAAATTACAAAATTGGTACTTTAAAAATAAAATCTGAAAATAATGAAAAATTTGTTCGAATAATTGTTTATTAACAAACATTAACTAAAATTTATCAATTTAGAACGATTTCGAATTACGAAAGCTTGGCTGAGAGTTGTCCAAAAGACAATTCACATTGTATTGAAAATAAAGGTTTGAAAACCCATGTTGGTGTTCTTAATACTGACAAATAATAAATATTAAATTATTGGAATAAATATTTTTGTTAACGTTGATTTCATGAATAAAGTTTTCAATCAATTTTTATGTAAGACAAGACACTCTAGATAAACTAGCGAATCACCGGTTTAATGGCTTCGTGCAATAATGAACTTGACTGGCATTTAGCCGGCAAATCATCCTCTTAAATAGGATAATCATCATAAAACTCTTCAATTATAGCGTCACGTAAATCTTCAACCGCTGGTATTTCAAATTCTGGTATAATTTCTTCGAATATCAAATTTTAACCCTGTATCCAAATATTTTCTGCTATCTCGGCAAGTTCATTCACTTGATTTTCTATTTCATTTAAATCATATTTCGCGATATCAGTATTTTTTGAAAATCCCCAATTTTTAAAGCACTTCTGTATAGTTTCAGGCTTTATATCGTTCCAAGCACTAGACAAAAATTTAATCGCACCAAAAATATTCATTTTATTATCGAGTTCATTTATCTTGAATTTTTTCTTATAAAGTTAAAATCTGATACTTTCTGCAATATGCCTTTAAACTCCTTATGATCCCAGCACCGGGGGGTTGTAACACACTGGTTAAATTAGATGGGAAAAATTTTAGCTTAATATTTGTTAGTTTATTTTCATGATCAATTAAATGCACTGGTGCATTATCCAGAAATAAAAGTATTTTTCTATTTCTTTTCTTAAAATAGTCGTGCAATTCTCTAAGATATGAATTAAATAAGGTTGTAATCATCTAGGCTTTTGAACTTGACCAATATTTAACGTTTAGCTTAGACAAATCAATATTTCTTTGACATCTAGGTAATTTTGATTTCCCTATTATAATTGGAAGGAGTTTTTCACCCAATACGGAACACGTTAAAACAATTGCTAATCTGTCTTTAGTATGTTTTCTACCTTTAAAAATAGATCTAGACAATGCCGTATCCGGTAAGAATCTGAACATATATCCACTTTCATCCATATTGACTATGTCGACAAAATCATAATCTTCATAAAACAATATTAAATTTGATTTATATTCTATAGCAGTTTTAATATCAGCTTCACCAGATTCCCCGCAAAATTTGTAACTTATTATATCATTCCTAGACTTCCAGTTTTGAAGCCACCCTTCCGATGCCATAAATGTCCCGTCTTTAATACCAATTTTTTGCTATTTTTATCTCCTCTTCTAGTAAAATAAGACCACTTATTGGATAACCCAATGATCTAGCATTGGCAAACCATCTCCATAAAATAATGTTCACGTCGATTTGTTTAATTATTCTTGTTATTTTTAGTGACCTTTCCGACTCTAGCTCTGCCATTATAATTTCTTTCTTTTCCAAGGCTTTTTTAACTGTGCCTTTCGGCACAGTATTTTTACTGTCCTAAAAAACTCAATAAAGATAAATACATTTAATTTCACAAATATCTATTTAAACATTGATATTTGTTTTGAATTTTACAAAATATTTATTAATTGAATATAATTTCAATAATTAACTGATGATTGTAATAAAATTATTTATAAAATACTACTTAAATAATACTTAAATACTACTTTCCTTTGCAGAAAACCTTATACTGTTTCCTTTCTCGACAAATTGTATAATTTTTATCTTTGTGTTCAAATCTATCTTTTTTCTTTCAATCTTTTCCCAGGAATTGCTCATTTTTATGAGTGTTAAAAAGGCCAATCTTCCGTGTGACCCCTGGATATTTTTAAAATTTAAAAAATGTTTTTAAATAAATATTATTTAAACACATGATTTTTAATAATGATTTTAAATGATTTTTAAAATAAATAACAAGGGTTATAATAACAAAATTTTGTTTATTTTCTTGTTAAAACTGTACCTTATAGTGGTGTACACAATGTAGAGAGGATTCCCAGTCATTTTATGCAGTGAAATACAAAAAAATATTTCCGTACTTTATATGGAGCTGTATCTTATATGGGGTGTACCTTATGGGGAGCTTTCGCTGTATAAGTTTCCAGTGATCTGTTAGCAGGGGATAAAATAAACTACCTCGCTTATGCGTCTCAAATGAAGATAATATTAATTATGTTATGATATTAATTATGATATTAATTAGCAAAATTGCTAATACAAAAATCCATCCTCTGTTTCTCAACGAAAAAGAGTTAAAGATAAAGAAGAAATTGTTGCGAAGATCAATTGAAAACAAACGCAGAGAAAGAAAAAGGATAAAAGAAGAATTTACTGAAGTGCGAAAATTATTATATGACATGTTTGGTATTGACCACTTTCATCACTTAGTGAAATATGTAATTAAGAGTTTTTTAATTATTCTTGTTATTTTTAATGAGTACACCATCAAATGAAGAAATCAGAGTAAGAAATTGAATAGTCTCAGAAACTTATACGGTGTAACAAAGTTCAATGTCAAAAATACAGTAATCAACGTTAAAGGACGTCCCTCGTGGATTTAAAAGAAGAATTATTTTCACAACAAACAAACTTTCCCGATATTTTACGAACAAATCCAAAATTCCAATAGGAATTAAGGCCAACCTAATTTACCAATTTACATGTCACAAGTGTACACTGGAGAAATAAACCGTCATCTCCGCACTAGGGTAGCCGAACATTCTCAACAGAGCAGGAAAAGTTCGATTCTGTAACATCTGACGAGATGTAAAGATCGGGAAACTGTCAATTGGGAAAGAGAATTCAAATTATTGAATTCGAATTTCGATAATTGTATTGAAAAGATCATCACAGAAGCACTTCTAATAAAGGATCTCATACCTTGCTTGAATGTACATCAATATATTTTAATTGATATCAATAAATTAAGCCGCGAGTTACGTAACACCACTTGCATAACAACCAAGCAAGTATAAAAGAAAATCGCTTTACAAACCTCAAATAGAGACCTGAAGATGCCTGTAACGGTGAAACCTGTAGTCAAAAATAAATCTTATATCGATAAATTGCGTTTTTGTTATTTATTAATTAACTTTCATTTCCATAAACTGATATCAAAAACTCAAATAATTTTAATACTTAATTTTACCATTTATTTAATTTTTTATATTCAACGATTAAATCATTTTATTAAACAATTTTAAAATTTCTTTAAAGCTCAAAATTATTTATATAAGGAGTTTGTTCACCAAAATTAAAATAATTTTAAAACTTAAAAGTTTGGTTTGTAAAATAAAACATTTTGTTAAGACTTTTTTCAAATTAAATTATAAAATGAATTTTCGTAATTAAAATTGAAATAAATAATAATTCTTAAAGTATATAATTTTTAAAAAATAATAATTTTGAGCTTTTAAATAATGTTTAAAATGTTAATTAATTTGAATAATTTGAAATTAAAATGTTATTAAGGGTTAAAATTAAATTTTTTAATGATTAAATATTTTTAATATCGTTTAACACGAAATATTATAAAATTAAATTAAAAGCGGATTAAACTTTATTTTTATTTCTGAATTGTTTGTAAAACATTTTATACTTTTTTGTGTTTTAAAAATTAATCAGGATTTAAAAATTAAATATTAAAAATACTTATAAATATTCCATATTTGATTTTTTCATTACTTTTATAAATCAATTTTAAATTACGATAACATTTTAAAATTGTGAGGAATATTTTAAATTGTTTGAATGTGTAAATGTATTGATGCTGTATGTTGATTTAAGAATGCTGAACTTAGAATGGTGATTCTCCCACCCAGATGGAAATTGGTATTTTTTTATTAAATTTAAAGTGATTGACTATTCGAACATAATTAAAATAATCATTTTATAAGTTCATATCTTTAATTTCAGAATTAAAATTAAGTTTAATAATTTTTAGTAAAATTTAAATTAAATGCATTTTTAATAATTTGATGTCATTTTTATTATTTTGGGATTTATTGAGAAATGGTAAAAATTATTATTTTTAATTCATATTTTTTAGAGGTTAAATATTTTAAAAAATAATTTAGAAAAATTGTTCGAATAATCATGATTAAAAACAGAAATAAGAAAACCAATTAGAACGATGGCAAACGATGAAAGACCTTCTGAGAGTCTTAATGACTCTAAATGTAATTGCAATAAAGATTTAAACGAGACTTGTTTAAATGTTCTTAATAAAAATATTTAATCGCTTCATTTAATTTTATTACTTTTTTAAAATCGTTCCACATAAAAATTATACATTTTATTTTTTATATTATCTTAAAACTCTCAAAAAAATTTTATTAGAAATTTAATTGATCTTCTTAATTTTAGTAATTTTATTTTTTTCGAACGTTACATATTTAATTGTATAAAAATTTTAATTTGTACATAATTAATATAACTTTCTTTCAAAAATTTTCATAGCATTTTTAATTCATAACAATATAAAAAGAATGCTTCGCAAATTTATTGATAAATGAATTAGGAAATTTTTGGAACTTAGTTACCATGCTGATCATAATATTACAGTCTTTTCTACATAGCCATGTTTCTCTGCTAACATGACTTATGCAATGGTTTTCATGGTGTCGCATCATAATCTGTGTACATAGTTGTTTATCTATTTATATCAGTTTACTTGTGTGGAAATTATTACTTTTGATTTCTTCGGTTTGTTAAGATTGGGACACCCAAAGAATATTTTGCTTACAAAAGTGTTATAGATGGTGGTTTTAAAGGGTGATGGCCATACTCATAAAGTTATAGCACTGCGATTAGATTTTTCTGAAGCTACGGTACAACAGTGTTTGAAACGTCATCGTTCTACATGTTCCTACGCTGCAAGAAAACGTTCAACATCACAAGCAATTAATCGAATAATGCGGTGGCTGGCAACAACTGAACCCATTTCTTCATCGTCATTTTTTGCCTCCCAATTGCCGTAGTCTGTTAGTGCCAAAACAAACCGGCGGAGATTACAAGTGGATTTTTCATTACGTGCTAACCATCCAGCATGCACTCTACGATTCTCATTCAAGAACATTAGGATTATGCTGCGTTTGCTAAGCAATATATCGACTGGACGTCCCAGTAATAGCACTCAATCTTTTTTTATAGAAGAAACCCTGGTTAAGCAGTTCTACAGTTTCTCCACCCCTGTCCGGCGGCCAATTGGTGAGAGATATAATTATATCTGAAATTTAGTTGAAATTTAGTTGATTATAATCAAAGATAAACCCTTCTGCACAGTAAGAACTCACCATCGGCAATGATATGGGGACAATTTCAGCTGCTGATATTGAATCACTGTGGTTTATGCCAGAAAATTCAAGAAAATGCATGTTACAAGAAAAGGTATTGGTAGCTAGACAAAGGTTTCAATGTGATAAATTTCAACACAACGGTGCCCCAGCACATAATGTTAAGTGTGTGCGTGAATGGCTACAACAAAATCAGGTGGAGGTACTTGAACCCTGACCTGGCAGTTCACCTGACCTGAATCATATAGAGAACTGCTGGGTGATACTCAAAAGGAAGATATCTGCTTTGCGACCGACATCTAGAAACGATTTGAAAGAAAAGATAACTGAAGGTGCAGCGAAATCATACCTGACTATTGTCTGGCATAGCTGAATTTCATGCCAAATTGCTTGGCGGCTGTGATTTCTGTCAAAGGTGGTCCTACAAGTTATTAACATGTTAAAGGTTGGAATTGTTGTTTATTGTTGTATACCCACTATTTCGTGCAAAACTTATAACACCAAATGCTAGTCTTTATCTGTCTTTCACCAAAACAATAATTTTTTTCAAAAAACCGTAATATTATGGCCAGCATGGTATAATAAAGATTATTAAAACTGTGCTACTTATAATTAATAATGTTGACGTAACCAGCAACGTTTGGTAACAGTTAAGTAATAAATGAATCAAAATTCGATCCGTGAAATTATAACTTTGGTAATTTTGAAAACTTTAATGTTATTTTAATAAAACTAAGCGAAAAAATAAAACCAAACTGATTTTCTTCGTATATATTATTATTTTTACGTCTAAATTAAAAGTTTTTAAATTATTATTTGTAATTCTACATTAAGTCAGATATATGCAAAAACTAAATTACAGACAAACTTGGTATATTCGAATAGAAGACATATTTGAAGATTTGATTTTTATTTTTAAAAAGTTTTTTTCTTTTATTTCTATTTTATTTAATTTTAATAGTTTTTTCATTTTAGAAGAATATATAAATAGTAATTGTAATGACCACTGACTGTAAATAAAAAAATGTTTCCACCACTGACTGTAAATAAAAAAAATGTTTCCACCAACAGCTTTATCAAAATCATAAACATAACGACACATGACATTAAGTAGCTCTACATTTATCATCAGGCGGTGGACTATTGTAATGACCTCAGAGTAGGATGATAGTCTGCTGACATCAATTCGTTTTTTTTGTGTATGCATTTCATTAGTCTTTTTTATTTTGACTTGTATCAAATTTTTTTTGTAACTGTCCTTAGCGTGTGTCAATTTTTTGTGGTGAGTGATTTTTGGCGTTTTATTTTTTTTATATATGCTTCATATGTCTGTGGGTGTGAATAAGGGTTTTGATTTGTTTCGAAAGACGAAGATTTAATGAAAGAATGAAAGTTGTTGTTGTTTTGAAAGATGAAAGAAATTAAAAGAAAAAAAAGAAAGATTTTTGGTCAAGAAAGAAATCATTTTATGAAGAAAAAAGAAAAAGAGAAATAAAATAAATTATGTCTTGGGAAATTAATTATGTAATTTCAAATCCAAATTTTGAATTCGAATTTGAAATTATATTGATTGACAGAAATATAATATCTGTCAGAATTATTTATTATGTCAGGCTGAAATAATAAAATAAACGAATTGCCATTTATTGTTACCTCAATAACTGAAGATATTCAACTATTTATCATTATTGCTTTATTTCCGACCGACTATTTATCACCGGTTCCGATAAACATTGATAAAATAATAATTAGTAGCGATACTTTGTTCATCCCATCTTACGGTTACATTTTTTTTGAAAACTCACGGCGTGTTATCCATTCCCACTTGTACGGTGATATTTTTTTTATTAAAATTTGTTTGGTTTCATTACAGTATTTATTTATTCATTTATTCAGAGTTTATTTATTTTTTATTATTCTAAAAGATTTTTAAGATTTAGATTTGAACTACCCCCAGCAAGTCAGACATCTATAATATATCTTTGTAAACTGCACTGGTGGTAACTGGAATCGATATTCTTATTATACAGAAAGGTCTAAATAACGAAATTTACTTGTTAAAACTCCCTCTTTGTTTTGCATCTGTTAGAGAGCAAAGAGGGAGTTGTACAGTAATTATAGAATTTTTAAGGAAAAATATATTTGTTTAAATAAGTATCAAGAAATAACAAAAAAGAAACACATTTGGTTAGAAGAAAGTTGTGACACAAACTCGGATTAGAATATCGAAATAAAAAATGAAGGTTGTATTACTTTTGTGAGGAATTTGTGGAGTTCACGTAAAGTTTTGAATTTTAATTTTAAAATCTATCACGGAAATTTTCACAATATTTCATACATTAAAATATCGCAGAAGAAATTTTATAAGAATATAAAATCAAAAAATATAAAACAGTACTCACTGCGATGAGTGACGTACAGTGCATTTTCTCTTTTTCTAAATATTTGTTTACTGCAAATATTATATTAAACTGGTAATGGTTTATTTTACTGTGATTGGTATTTTATACTGTGAAAAGTCTATTATTCTGAAACAGTCTATTATCAGTTTACCAATATGTCACAAGTGTGAATCCTTGTACATTGGAGAGACAAATCGTCAATTCCGAACTAGAATTGTAGAACATAACCAATCAAGTAGAAAAAGCTCAATTTTGGACCACATAGTGAAATGTCATGGAACTCAAAGGAGGGTATTTGATAATAATTTTCGGGTTTTGATTAGTAACTTTGATCACAATTATGAAAGGACAAATATTGAAGCACTCTTGATAAAGTTTTGTAAACCTAGTCTAAATGTGCAAAGTGATTCGTCCAATCATATTAGAGTATTTTGATGTAACACACTGTGATGTAATGGTCATCTTTCTATATAAACAATAACTTTCTAATTAAATACAGAACTGATGATGCCACAAAAGTGGCGAAACATGTTTTCGAATAAAAATTTAAAATTAAAATGGTGCTATTTGTGTTTAATGATTAAAATAGAAATTTTATACTTGAAATATTTCTGATACGAAGATTTTTAAAATGAATTAAAAGAAACGAATTTTAACAAATTTTTAAAGAATAAAATTTTAATTAAAGAAATATTATGCAAATAATTTTGTAAAGTCCAAAAAAGCATACATTATCTTTATGTATAAATGGTTTGTGCAAAAAAATGTTGTTGTGTTAGATTAATAAACTTTTGATATCGAACCTACCAATTTTCATATTATAATTATTTAAAGTGATTAAGTCCGAAGATTAAGTACAAAATAAATAACTGTTCTTAGATCATGTATATGATCCAGAGGAATTTAATTCATTCAACTGTTTTACAATAAAATTCTTCTTTTCATTCTTATCAATTAAAAAAAATTATTTTTAAAATTGGACAAAAACTACATATAATCTTAAGGGAAAATTTTAATTATTATTGCTTTTAATTTTTTTCATTTATAATTTTTCGACGATTTGCCATTTTCCATCTTGAAATAATGCAGATGGAGTCAAGAGTCCCTGACGCTCGCGCCCTAATTAAGCCTAAGTAGAGAGCACTTCCACAGAGGTACGAGAGTGGCCACAAAACCAGTTGTACTAAGTGGCAGTTCAATTATATTTTAATAAAACGAAATTTAAAATATCCTTAAAGGAATTTTTTACGTTTTAAAATTATTTTTTTCTTTTTTTTTAATAATTATGCTTAAAATTGACGTTTTGTTTATTACATATTTGTTAAATTCTTTAATAGAAAGAGTCTAAATTATACTATTGTTTAGAGGAAGTACAAGGAGTGATGAGAATCGGATTCGAGTTTATTTTGTTGGCTTTCAAAGAAATTAGATTTTTGAGGAAAAGATTTGGAGAGTAGAGGTAATTAGGGGTAGAGTTTTATATTTATAAAAAGACAAAACAGAAATATTCAAGACATCAAAATTTCAGACAAAAATTTATTCATAGAAATTACATACAAATTTATTCTCGTTAATTTGATCATTTCGCCGAAATCCATTTAATAAATTTTCTTTAAAATCAAAGATTATTTTTGTATAAAATTATTACACTTTCATTATTAAAATTTATCTCTGAAATTTAACACTTGTGTCACGACACATTTAACTTTAAAAATATATCGGTTTTCATTGATCTAAACTTTTTTAAACTTACGATTTTTGTTTATTTTAATTACTATAAAGTGTTTTAGTTTTTTAAAAAAATCATTTTTTTTAGTTTTATAAAGTTTATGTATTTATGTTTTACATAATTTTTAGAATTTTAAATTAAAAATTTTATAAATTATTTGGGGAATTGAAAATTTTGACTAGCTTATATATTTGTTCAAGTTATATTTGTTTCATTTATTCTTCTCTTTTATAATTTCTCTTCCTTTGAAACAAATGAATTTTATGGAACAAACAATACTTATATCTAAAGTAGTTTAAAAAATGATTCCTTTTCTCTTCCTTATGTGATCTCATTTTAGGTAATATTTACATATATGGCTTATGTTAAATAATAAATTATGATCATTATAATCTATTTGACTGTAAATAATATTCATAAATCCACAAATGATCGCTAAAAGTTATATTTATAATTACCATATATCCCTAATCGGTTTCTACATGCTTTCTATTCTACCCACACAAATTTACTGTTTGTCATCGAAAATTTTCAAAACTCTTTCTTGTTGAACTGTTATCTTGTTCCTCTTTTCCTGTTCTTCTTGTTCCTCTTGTTCCTGTTACCCTTAATGGATCCAGAAGATGAGCATTTGTTCTCACAAGCATCCTACTGCTCTAACAACAGCAGACAAAACATGAGGAGAAGAAGGTTAGGTTCAGCTTAAGTCTAAGTAAAGTTATATTTATTTCATTTATTCTTCTCTTTTATAATTTCTCTTCCTTTGAAACAAATGAATTTTATGGAACAAACAACAAACAGATTATCAATCTAAAACATCAAACGGTTAAGTTTGAGTTTTTTCTAATCTTAATAAATAATATTGGAATTGTATTTTAACAGATCAAAGTCACTAGGGAACCAGTACATTCAAAAGAGGATATAAATAAGAGGCGAGTTCAATCTGACAAACATTAAAACTGACTCAACCCTTCATTTTTCATAAAAGAATTTCTATGTTATGATAACATGATATTTACGTTATAATAATGGTTATATATTATTATATTATATTATAATAATGGTTATAATAATAGTTATAACATGGTTATATTTTAAAATTAAATAAATTATTAAAACAAACAAAAACCATATAATAATAAAACAAAATAAATTACAACAGAAAAAAATTGCTGAAGATGATCAAAGGTTGTGATTGAAAGATGTCCAACGTTGATTTTATAAAAAGAAGATTTAACAAATATCTACTTTAAAAATTCCAAATTACTGTTCACTAAACTAAATTTATACACACACGTATATGTATATATATGTTTTTATAAAAAAATTTACATAGTTAATTAAAAGATAAATTTCAAAAGAAAATATAAATAAATAATCTTTTAAAGTCAAATATTGAATGAAACAAAACAAAATGAAACTCACTCTTCCTCCACCATAAACAGTAATTGAGAATAAAATGGAAATCACAAATATCCCAAAAAATATTTGCTTTTAATTGGATAAAAACATGAAATATTTTCCGGCGAGTTAAAATTGAGAATTATATTATTTTATTTTTAATTTATTTGTATTTTATTTTTATCAAAAAATTCATTTTGCAACATATTTTATTAAAATATTGAAAAATATTTAATCTCTTTAGCTGAGAGAGGAAATTTATGTTACTAATATTTGGCTGAAGTAACCGCGAAAAAATATAATAATTTAAATAGAACTGTTAATATATTCATTGTAGTAAATATTATTGTTAATATTTTTGTTAAGAATAAATTAAAATTGTATGAATGTGTGAATGTAGTGATGCTGTATGTTGATTTAAGTATGCTGAACTTAGAATGGTGATTCTTCACCCAGATGGAAATTGGTATTTTGTATTTAAATTTAAAGTCATTGACTATTCGAACATAATTAAAATAATAATTTGATAAGTTTATATTTTTAAAATCAACAATTAAAATTAAGTTTAATATTTTTTAAAAAAAAGAAAGGCATTTAAATAGATATAAATAAAATTATAAAATTTAAATTAAATTAATGTTAAATAATTTTATTACATTTTTATTATTTTGAGTTTTTATAAAGGAATAGTTAAAATTATTATTTTAATTAATATTTTCAGAAATTAAATATTTTAAAAAGATTTAGAAGAATTGTTCGAATAATCATGATTAAAAATAGAAATAAAAAAACAAATTAGTTTCAGATTATAAGAAATTAAATATTGATAATTCATCTGATTAGGAGAGGCACAATCCCAAATCAACATACAACATTTAAACATGCAAACACTACACAAAAACATCCAAATATCAAATATTCCTCACTTCCCCCTCGATTTAAATGGCTTTAGCCATTCCACATTTCTGATCAAAATTCTACCATCTTCTAGCTCCAATTCATAACTTCTTTCCTATCTTCTGCTTTTACTGTGGCTGGACCCATATATCGATCTTCTTCCTTTGTAGCATTTTCGTTCTTTATCAACACTTTATCCCCTGTATGAAATATTCGTTTTGTCTCTATCGTATTTTCGCTCTTTTCTTTCTTATTACAACTCTGTTTCTTAGTATCTTTCCACCAATGTCTAAGCTTCCTACCAAATATCATTTCTGCTGGTGAGATTCTGTGGTAGCTTGAATTGTGCTGTTCATCATAAATTCTACTTCTGGCAAAATTTCCGTCCAATCTTTTGTGTGCTTGATCTTTTATCCTTATGTTCATAGCATCTCTAATCGTTCTAAATTGTCTTTCAATGATGTCATTGGTATTGTGATGATAAGGACTGGAGTAAATAATTTCTGCTTTAAATCTCTTCAGTGTGTCTTTGAAGAGTGTCGATTCGAATGCTTTACCTCTATCCACATGGATCTCTTTTGGTGGTCCGAATTTCCAAATCCATCTGTCCAGTAGTACCTTTCGAGCAGTTTTCTCATCTTGATGAATTACAGCATTTAGACTTATATACCTGCTAAATTGATCAATTATAGCTAATATATATT
>MQRK01221423.1:42567-54483 GCA_001938485.1 Girardia tigrina
ACAAAAATTCGATCACGCCTATCAGATAAATCACTGCAAGCATTGGTCTTTTTGAAATATTATTATAATAAATCAAATAAATAATTAAAAGGCTTTAATTTCATATTAAAAAGTTTTTTCCCTTACATTTAATTTAATAAAATTCAAAAAACAGTAAAACAGCTGTTTTTTAAAAACCACTGTTTTTCAGAAACCCTAATCTAATAAATACAAAATGATGACTATGTAATCGATTGCATGAAATCATGCTGATCAAAAATTCTCAATAAGTTTTTCTTTCAAAGATTGAAAATAATATTAAACTGTTTGATGGAAATCATCCTTTAGTATATAAACGATACGTTGATGATATATTCCTAGTTTTTAAAAATCAGGCTGATGTACTTACATTTTTAAATTTCATGAATTCGTTACATTCAAATGTCACTTTTACAGTTGAAAATGAAAAGAATGGAGTCTTGCCTTTTCTGGATCTTTTGGTTGAAAGAAAATCTCTTAGTTACGAGACTGGAATTTATAGGAAGCAAAGTTATACAGGTTTATCTACTTCATCGGACAGTTTTTGTGAACTGAAGTATAAAAGAAACACGATTAAAGGTTTAATTTACAGGATTTCCACTTTTAAATGTGATTTTTTTCATTTTGAAGTGTGAAAATTAAAAAGATGAAAAAGTTATATAAAAACATGTAAAAAAATTGTTCAATAAAAACACTTTCATGTAATGATTTAATTATAATTTTCATCATCAATTATTTCGGAATAAAAGGTAGCATGTGCCGATAGTAATTTTCACAGCTATTTGATACAACTGCATTAAAAGAGGAGTCGATACTGGTGAATAACTGCTCTTCATTGTGAGGACGGGCCACTCTAACACGCTGCTTTACCTCAGGAAACATGTTCTCGATAGGATTCAAAAATGGGGAGTAGGGTGGCGAAAAATGATTTGCCTGCCCGCAAGCTGTTATTTTTCTGACTTATGGAATGCGACATTGTCCATAATAAACATCACATTACTCATATTCATTTCGGCCAGTTTAGCTACGGTATCATCAATAAATTCTCGAAAGGTTTCAGTATTGAAAGCACGATTTTGCCTTTTATAGTACAGCATACTGGTCTTCAGCAGTCCACAACAAACGGAAATATTTCTACGTCTGATATTTAGAACGCGCTGCATTGCTGCATGACCACGCTCACTTCTTCCATATCGGCAGCGCATGCTTATATCGAAGCCAACTTCATCTACGAAGATGAAATTGTTTCCATCAGCCCGTGAAACAAGCCTATATTTATTAAATTATTTTCAATATATTAGTAGTAAATTTATTTATAAAGTTTTCACACTTCAAAATGAAAAAAATTCACATTTAAAAGTGGAAACCCTGTATCGCTCCTGGTCGTTGTCGTCCACTTTTGTTAAATCTGTAGAAAGTGTTAATCAACCAAATTCTTTGTTCAATCAGAATGGTTATTCTAAATCTCTTCTGGAACAATTAATAAAGAAAACAGTGGATAAAATACTTTTGAAAGATTTTTCGAAAAATCAGAGTTTGGCTTCTCTTGATGGATCTAAGAAAGAAATCGAAGGATCATTAGATATTAATAATATGCCTAAATATTGATTGATTGTACCTCATTCTGAAGGATTTAAAAACTTTAAAAAACTTTTAGTAATAAATCTATTACACCTTTAACACTTTGTTCTGATATTGTTTATGAATATAAATGTAATGGGTACGATGCCACATACATTGGAGAGACTTGTCGTCATCTCTGTAAACAAATTCAAGAACACGGTCGAACAGAGAGTGAGAGCGATATTGCAGAACACAGGAGTGAATGTAGATGTGATGTTAATATTGATAATTCCAAGATTCTGTGAGCATTGTGACAGTTATTGGGAGAGAGTGTCGTGTGAAGCATTGTTAATTAGGTCACGTTGCCCCAAAATCAATGTTCAATCGGCAGTCTCAACCAGCTTATTGAGAATTTTTGATTAGCATGATTTCACGCAATCATAATGGATTGATTATTATTGGGTTGAGCAATAAGTTCCCGTCGTCTTATGAAAAATTAATATTTTATTTTTTAACAAAAAAGTTATTACAAATTAATCACAAATATAATCTCCGCCATTGTTCACGACTTCTTCCCAACGTTCAACGAGTTTTTCAATGCCTCTTTGGTAGAAATCGCCCGGTCTTGACTCGAAGAATTCAGCCAACCAAACTTGCTGTTCTCCATCATTGTTGAACGAAACACCACGCAAAGCGTTAGAAAGCGAACGGAAAAGATGAAAATCAGATGGAGCCAAGTCAGGTGAATTCGGAGGGTGCGGTAACACTTCCCAACCGAGCGTTTGAATGACTTCTTTTGTCATTCTGGCAATATGAGGACGAGCATTGTCGTGTTGCAAAATAACGCCATGTTGTCGATCCGGGTGTTTTTGTCTTATAGCGGCGTTGAATAAAAATCTGAATAGAAAACAAAATACACCATTTTTTAGAGCAGAACAATAGCTTTCAAATAACATATAACATTACATCAAAAAATTTGATGTAAATATTAAATTGATTAAAAATTGATAAAAATTCAAAAAACGGTGGGAACTTATTCCTCAACCTAATAATTAGTGACCTGATAATAATTAGTGATGACGGTAGATCCGTCGAAATATATTTTTTAATGGATGTGTGTTGTTTTTAAAAGAAAATTATCATCCGGATTTCGTTTTATCAAAAATCGAAATAGAAAAGGATATTTTTGGAATAATCTGAAGACATTTCTCCGTTACATGGACGAACAGAACACGTGAGGCTCTCCGCACGTCGTTTTTAAGTCGCTATTCTTCATCAGCAAATCGTCATCACCGATGACATAATCAACCGACAAGAAGCCAAAGTGAAAGAGCTTCGACGAAAATTGGAATTAGTTCGACGATCTTTAGTCCCAGTGAGATCATATTCGATTGGTTTTTCGGTGATGAAAATTTGTTTTTTTTTTGTTTCAGAAATTAAAAGTCGATCAAGCGGCGTAATTAATATTGGATCATAAAAAACGCGAACAAATTTGTATTATCGATGTTCCGGCTTTTATATTTTTTAATTCAATAAATTTTGAAACGAAATTCGACTTTGTGTTTTGTTTTGTATAGTGGTTATAAGAGGCTTTGCTTTCGGATTTTCGGTTTGTTCCGCTCTTTTTCTAACTTTTCGTTGAGTCGTTCGAATCGGATTTCCTTTTGTCTCGTGTTGTTCTGGAAAGAGAGAGGAAATGTTTAATTGTTTTACTAATCGAACAAATTACCATCAATAATTTTCGAGATGAATTTGAATTTGAATGATCGTTGTTTTGTGTGATTGGCCGTGGCGATGTCAGTTTCCCTGGAGACTTGTATTAATCAGTTTTGTTCAAGAAATCGACAAGAGAGTCATTTGTTCAATTAAAGGAATTTTGAAAATTAGAAAACGCGATTTTAAAATACAATTTTTTTATATTTATTATATATTTTCATATTTTATTTACACAACAATTTTGATTGTCCTCAAGACAATCTTTGTCAAAGCTTTCGTACGATTACATTCTTAATGAAATTGATTAATGAAATAACTCTTATTATTTTTTTAATAAATGGGGAAATAAATATTTTAATAAAATATTTACTAAAAACTTATTGGATAGAAATTAAAATGATTATTAAATATTTTAAATTATAAAATTATTTGAAATTACAAATAAATTTAAACATAACATATTTTTAGATAATACGAATTAAAACATTAATCATCCATCTGGGTAGGAGAGACACATTTCCAAATCAACATACACATTCAAACACAAAACATCAAACATTCAAAATATTCCTCACAAGAGCAATATATTTCGACGGAATATCCGTCATTATCAGGCGATTATTATTGTAGCTGTAAGTAAACCATCACCAAGGTAATGGGAAGCAATAGGAACGGTTGCTGTCTAGGGCTAGGGAAATCGGAACATTGCTAAGGACCCAGTAACCAATCAGAAGCGTTTCTAAGGTGATCGGAACCGTTGCTGTCTAGGCTTGGGTGATCATGACCGTTGCTATGAGACCTCCGATCAATCAGATGCGTTTCTGCCTAGGCTAAGGTGATCGGAACCGTTGCTATGGAAATCAGAAGCATTTTTAAGGATATCGCGACCGTTGCTGTGGAAATTGCGACCATTGCCATGGTAACCGCAACCGTTGCTATGGTTACGGTGACCCCCCGTGGGGAGGGGTCACTAATGGAGAATGCCTATTTTCTCAGTACTAATATTGTTAGACAAAAAACATTTATATTTTAAACAAAGTTACATTATTTCAATTTCAATATTACTAACAATTTTCTCCTATCATTCTCTTCTATACAAGTAATTTATCATTAACTTGTTATAATTCACTAAAAACTTCAGAATCTATCGTTTATTGAAAATGGTAATTATTGGTCACATTTATCTCGCTAAACTCTATTAGACCCTAATAAAATCATTGCGTAATAATGTGGGTCCTACTGATTCATAATAAATATTGTATCTATCTTTTAATATGGTATTTATTAGGTTGTTGCAAAACCAATGCAGGTTTTGAACTTTAACTTTAAACAAATGTAACTCAGCGCAGAATAAACTTTATTAATCGAAATAAAAACCTTCAGAATCAATACATTTTTGTCAATGAGAAACAAGTTTATTGATATCCCTAGTGTAGAACTCCTGAGTTCTGGATACGTTAAAGGCATTTTCTTGGTTTTTGAAGCATTTTTCGATCGAATATCTGTCATCATCAGGCGATTCTGATTGTAGCTGTAACGTTTATATTAGGTTGTTGTAAGACTAGAATAAAAACTAGGTTTTTATTTCGATTAATAAAGTTTACTCTGTGCTGAGTTACATTTGTTTAAAGTTTAGGTTCAAAAATCTGCCTTGCACTTCCAACAACCTAAAATCCAGGAAGTTGTCCAGATGATTGCTAGAGGTCCTGTGACTAGGCAGAGTTTCGTAGCCCAATTCGTTTAGCTTTTGTAGGGTTGGTTTTGTGACGTGTTGTCGGGTATTGTCGTGAAGAAGAATTGGCCCATTCATTTTGACAAATCACGGGAATATAAGTCGGAGCTCGGGATGCATTTTGTCAATTTGTTGGCAGTACTTCTCTGCGGTAATAGTTTCACCCGTATTCAGAAAGCTGTGATGGATGAGACCGGTTCTGCCCCGTGCATTTGTTGACACTTCCCTTATCCCAAACTTCGTTTATGTTTCAAGCGGTTTGAGCTGCATTATGTACGAGCTTGAACTCGTAGAAGTAAATGTTGTGAAAATCACGTTTCGACATGTGCAATTAAAATCGAAATTATTAACAAGAAACATTATAATAAGTTTTAGATAAATATATCTGAAAGAGTGTAAATTAAGCTTTCGAATGACTCATAACATCATACATGCTTTAGTCGTATAGCATTGCAGTAAATACAAAAAAGTCAAAAACCTGCATTCCTTTTGCAACGCAATCAATGGGGTAATTACTGTTTCACGCAAAAATTTTCAATAAAGTTGATGAGTCACTTGATTGGACATAAATTGCTGGATTAACCGCTTTAATTATTAATGTCTCACATGAGACTTTTTCCCCAATAATTTTTAAAATTGTGTGTATATTCTATGATCAATTAATACTGTGAATTTGAATTTAAAAATCGTATCAAAAACATATAAAATTCAGAATATGTTCAATAATAAATCGAAAACTCCTTTGAGTTTATGCTCGGATCTTGTGTATAAATTTGAGTGTAATGGGTGCAACGCCACATACATACGGTCCGTCATCTCTGTAAACGGGTTCGTGAGCATGGACATCTAAGTGGTAGTAGTAATATTGCTGAACATAAAAAACATTGTAAATCGTCTGTTTAAGTAAATAATTTTACAGTTTTATGCAGCAATTTTTAAAATTATTGGGGAAAGAGTCTCGTGTGATGCACTAATAATTAAAGCGGTAAATCCAGCAATTATTATCCAAGCAAGTAACTCATCAACTTTATTGAAAGTTTTTTTGCGTGAAACAGTAATTACACAATTGATTATGTAATCACCATTTTAACATATATAAGCTACAATCAGAATCGCCTGATGATGACGGATATTCCATGGAAATATATTGCTCTAATAAAAAATTGTATTTTAAAATAGAGTTTTCTAATTTTCAAAAACAACTGCCATTGTTTTTTTTAAATTTATCAGAAAAGGAATTTTAATTTTATTAGACGTTACTAATGATTAGGGCCCATGGATTTTTTAGCAGCGTCGCGGAATTTATGATTTTGAGATAAAAAATACCACGCCGCGGAATTAGCCTACCAGCGCTGAAAACATATTGATGCATTTTTTTAATAAATTTATTAAAGAAATGCATTAATATTTTTGTTCAGCACTGGTAGACTAATTCCGCGGCAGTAATGAATTTAATTTCCGATGTGGAAATTATTAAAATATTAATATTCCGATTAAATCATATAACTTAAAAAGTAATTTTATGCAATATTTTTATTTCGTGAAGTAATTCAAGCTGATGTGACTGCATTTTAGAGTGCGTTACACGACAGACTGCTTTGTTTAGCAGCACTTGCTAAAGTTTTCATTGCACTGCCGAACTTTTCTTTTGATATGGAACGCTCTTTCTCAAATTATGAATTGGTGTTGTCACCATTGCGATATTCTCTATCACGAGAAAAACTGCGAGCTTACGGTGCAGTTTTTTTCAACAAAAGATAAAATGTAAATGTTTTGATATACTTCATTGAATATTTATTGTGATTTATAGAAATAAGAATAGAAAAAAAAGAATATAAAGACATTAAACTTCCATTATTATTTGTTTGTATAAGTTTCCAGGCGACACAAAGCATGCCGCGGAATTTGTCATTTCTTACCGCGGTAAATCGTGGGCCCTACTAATGATAAATTCGATATTGATCTGAAGATTCTTCCACAATTTTTACAGTTTACAAGGTAAATCAAGATTTATGAGCATTTTCCAAATTTCGCTAAAATTTTACTCAATAAATATGTTAAGAACATTGAGACAATTTTCATTAGCATTTTTATTAGTATAACATTTGGAGGCATTACAACTCTGACAATATCTTTCACTGTTGGAGATCGCTCTAATTGGTTTTTTTTAATTTCTATTTTTAATCATGATTATTCGAACAATTTTTAAAATATTTAATTTCTAAAAACATTAATTAAAAATAATAATTTTAACCATTTCTTTATAAAAAATCAAAATAATAAAAAATTTTATAAAATTGGTAAAAATGAATTTAATTTAAGTCTAATTAAATGCTTTTCTTTTTGTTTTTAAACAATATTTAAATTAATTTTATTTATTAATTTAAAAAAATATAAACTTATCAAATTATTATTTTAATTATGTTCAAATATTCACGCAATCATTGTAAATATACAAAAAATACCAATGTGGGTGGAAGAATCACGATTCTAATTTCAACATACTTAATAATCATTTTTATTTTTAACCAATAAAATTTGGAATAAGTATTTAACAATTTATATAACGTCCATATACTCAGATAATAAGATTAAAGTCCTTACTTAATTAGACAGATACAATCTTACGAAAGTTTTGACAAAGGTTGTCCTGAGGACAATCAAACTTGTAATATTAATAAAAATATGAAGTCATATTGGTGTTCTTAATACTCCCTAATCCAGATTTTATTATTCCATAAATATCATACACAAATTAATTTTTTTATTGAATAGAAAAAATTATTTAAAAATTTTATGTACTAGTATTAGCACAGTTTATAAACTAAATGCGTGTTACACATGTAATATTTTGAAAGAGCACTAAATTCCTACTGTCACTGAAAGTTTTAAACGCTAGTGCACCTTATCAAGAATTCTTCCCAATGATAATCATCATCGTTTCCGTCTCAGTGAATATAAACGTGCGGTATTACTCATAAAGTCTGACTTCTTTGGCTACTTGATCAATTTTCTGAACGCTACTGCGACTCATCAGGATTTCTCCATCATAATCATCATCACTTCTGTCCCGAGCTTCGCAATCATAAATTATAGTCCTAAGGAGAACCGTTTCATTTTCTCTGATGCTTTCCTAAAAACGTCACCCGAACGCCATGTCAACTCTCGTGCCCTAATTTTGCCACCAACCCGCACTGTTGTAACACTAGCCCGCATCATGAGCACGACCCTAATGAGTAGCCACTCCAATTATTTTCTCTACTCTTGTTTTCGTTTCGTTTTGTATGTTTATTTAACATTCGTACATTTTCTGTTCTTTTATCATTATTTTAACGATATCGGTTCTGATTTTCAGTTGTTTTAGGCGTGGATTGTTCGCGTTGATCATATTTCAAAGTTAAATAAAACAATAATTCAAAGTGGATCGATATAAAAATTTATTTTAGTTTCAATCTCTCGTTACCACTTTTTTTACTAAACTACAACAAATCAAACATTTTAATAATATATTATATTTTACTTTTAAAGCATTAAATCTTTCTTAAAGTGAAAATTAAACTTTTTATTTTATCTTATGTTTTTTAAATATTAGAATTTAAACTAAATTCGCCAACATCCAGTAAGAACTGACTCTGTATTTCTTAACTCAAAAGAAAACTTGCTGTGAGGAATATTTTAAATTATTTGCATGTGTGAATGTATTGATACTGTATGTTGATTTGAGTATGCTGAATTTAGAATGGTGATTCTCCCACTCAGATGGAAATTGGTATTTTTTAAATTTAAAGTGATTGACTATTCGAACATAATGAAAATTATAAGTTTTATTTTTTAAATTAACAATTTAAATTAAGTTTAATACTTTTTTAAGAAAAGAAAAGAATTTAATTAAATTTAAATAAATTTAACAAGATTTAAATTAAAGTCATTTTAATAATTT
The DNA here is from genome assembly GCA_001938485.1 of Girardia tigrina. Classification (NCBI taxonomy): domain Eukaryota; kingdom Metazoa; phylum Platyhelminthes; order Tricladida; family Dugesiidae; genus Girardia; species Girardia tigrina. Next base: position 51,537 of record MQRK01221423.1, read on the forward strand.
GATAACATTTTTATAAATTTGTGTTTTTATTTAGAAATGATTTAAATAATTATTTTTAATTAATATTTTTAAAAATTTTGTATTTTTAAAAGATTTAGAAAAATTGTTCGAATAATCATGATTAAAAATAGAAATAACTAAACCAATTAGAGCGATGTCAAACTATGAAAGATCTTCTCAGAATTGTAGTAACTCTAAATGTTGTAGTAATAAAAAATCAAATGAGACTTGTCTCACGTTCTTAATACTTGCAAAATGGGATGAGCAAACGATCTGATGACGTCATATATAAAAATAAGATGGATAGCGCACAAGTGCACTACAAAGAGGGGAAAATAAAACTGTGTCTTTAATAGGTCACACATTTTCTAAAACTTTATTGAAAGCCGCACTGGATTCAGTAAAGAGATTAACCAATCCTTAGTGTATAAGATTAATTTATTTAATTACTTATTAACATTTACATTTCGTTATTTTTCTTTCAATTTTTCAGTAGAATAGAAACAATCAACAGAAATTATTACATTTGAAAAAAATGCCTTAAATATTATTTTCTACTTTATTAAAATTACACAAAAAATTAAACAAAAAAAAACAAAACCTACAAACATTTTAAAATTAATTCTGACTGATGACAGCGTGGCCTTGATAACTCAGGTAAATAAAATACTACAACAAAACATTCATAAACATAAAAAAATAAATAAGATGGATCCATTATGTAAAAACATATGCGTTAGAGTTGTTAATCTTTCTTTGTAGCATTGTATACTCAGCCAATGAATGCGACAAAAAAGCGATCATAAGTGCGGCTCTTTAAGCTGATAGAACACTCATGGAGATTTCGAAATTTCTCAAGCTTCAAAACAGCCCTAAATTACGGAATAAAGTATGAAGAGTTCCAGGAAAGGTTTTATGTCTTACGGAAGAAACATGCTCATAGCTGCAACACCAAGAGATGTAAAATACTTGTCACTGCACTTTTCATACAGATAAATATGATGAAATTCCGGTAAGTTCAATATTTCCCATGGCCAAATAACACAAGACAAGACCATATCCAAATCTAATATTATCACCTCAGAGTGTAATTGTGAATTTATTTTTTTGTAAAATAACTAACTAATCATTCAAATAGTAAATTTTTTAATTGATTCATGTATTTGCCATCGGGATTACACATTTCGGCAAAATTTCAGCTCCACCTGACCATGAGAAATGGGTGAAAATGGATTGAAAATTCCACTGGAGCAAAGAATCTGCAGAATCTTTTATTGATTCGTTTTCTTGATTTTCAAAAATGCAATTACTTCCGATCAAGAATAATATGATTAAAAAACGATGTCAGTATTTTTATTTACGTATTGCATTACCAATCTTAATTTTAATCGTGAAAATCCAAATTAATGAATAATGTCTAAATAGAATCTAACAACGTAAACATGGAACTAGATGGTGCCGAGAAGTGATTAAACGGTGATAAAACAAAGTTAGAAACTGTTTTGACGGTTATTAGCAAACGGCAGTAAACATGTTGCGACTACAACGACCGATAGCGCTACATGTGTCATACATTCACTAATGATTACGCGAGCATTAAAGATATGAATATTCTATTTTTTCACATATTTAATGTTTCTTTTTAGATATTGAACAAATGACTCGAACAACCATTGAGATTTAATGTAAATCTGAATTAACTGCACATAATTATTTTGCACAAGTAAAAACTATTGTGGTGAATATTCACAAATTTATTCCGAATAATACAAAAAATGTAGCAAAGTCATTATTGTAAAAATATTAAATAATTGTGATTAATTTTTTTTAAAAAGTAACAATTTGTTAAAAATAAAATCATCAAATCTATTGAAATTGAAATTTATTTTTATTTTTTTATTAATTTCGACAAATTAACCGTTATCATCAGAACCAACGATTTTTTACAAGGTTTATGAATATAATCAATACAAAATCAGTTCATCATTTGGAAATTCTTAATAAAAATCTTACATATAATTTTCACATGTGAATCTCACCCATTAATTCTTAAATTGAGGGCACATAATTTAAAAATTTTGAGAATCTATGTATCTTACAATGTAATCACAAGTAGTTCGAGTTTTATTCGATCAACCATTTCGATCAGAACCACTGTGAAATGAGATTTTTCAGACCATTAATCTTTACAAGCACAGTTTCCACACCGTTTATATGATCAGAACGATTACCAGAACAATCAAACTTCACGGGGGTTTCATCCATGTTACCAGTCTGACCAAGTTTATAGTTGACTTTTTTACGTAATTTTACTATCTGTAAAAACTATGAACATTTTCTTCTAGATCCCTGGGTCTTTCTGAAGCTTTAAATGTTGGATAAGCATTAAAGTTTTCAAACTTCTTATGTTTTAATGATCCCATTTTTTCTAGTAGGATATCTCGCATATAACGTGTGATCGCAGAGCGATCCTTGTAGCACGGTTGGAGGTATTTATTCAATTTCTGAGACTAATTTTATAAATTTCCACATCCGTTAAGCGTAGGAGCTCAGACTGCCATATTTTTAGTTCCGCAAAAATTGTGCAATCATTATGTATGGTCCTAATGAGGACCGGTTCTCGTTCTATTATTGATTTTTGTTTTTCGTTTAACTCTTACGAACAAGCACTCACAACAGAAACGATCGTCGATTCCGTGGAGGCATTTTTGATGTTAAAGATGCACCTCGCACAGGTAGGCCTATCGTTGAAAATGTTGATAAAATCTCGGCAATGATCGAAGTTGACCGGCATGTTAGTAGTCGTAGCATCGCACATGAGTTGAAGATTTTAAACCATTTGGGCAAAGCAGGATTCAAAAAGAAACTTGATGTTTGGGTTCCACACCAATTAACACCAAAAAACATGATGGATCGAATTTCCATCTGCGAAGCCTTGGCCAAACGA
>MQRK01221426.1:0-10169 GCA_001938485.1 Girardia tigrina
ATATATATATATATATATATATATATATACGGTAAATATACGGTTAATAACTCAATATTAAAGTAATTTTATTCATTATTGTTAAATCCCTTACTGATCTATGTTTCTAATTGTTCGTGATAAATTTGTTTCTTTCGTTTCGACCATCTGTCATTATTTTTATTCAAGAATATATATTTAGCGGTCTTATGACACTTAACCGCAATCCACTTAACTGCATCACACTTAACCGCGTCACATTTAACCGCATCACACTTAATATAATAAAATTTCAACAAAATTAAACAAATTAAATAGTCGAGAAAAACCGGTAAATTTTATTTATGTAAACATTTTAATGTAAAAATTAAAAAAATCATGTATTTGTTAATAAATGGTAATATTTTTGTTTAATTAATACAATTATCACACGTTTTTCAAGTATTTTGATTTTTTTTTACTTTACAAAAAGACAACAAAGTATGATTATAGATGTACAAAGATATAGGATCATTTATAATTTTTCTTATTATTTTTATCTTATAAATTTAATTATTGTAGATCCGTTATATTTCTATGAACTTTACATTTGGAATAAGCACCAAAGGAAAGCAAACTCTAATATATCGAAATTTTGTATATATTAAAGAACGCGAAAAACAAAATGGAACTATGTCGTAGCCATGTAGGTATTATCAATCTTTCCGATGTTTAACAACGGAAAGTAATACGATAGTCCAAGAAAATGACGAAAATCATACACATTCTGGAAGTGGTGAAAGATCCTTTGTTCGTCGTGCAGTTGGTGAAATGAAACTTCTAATGATTACCACAACAGAGCCATGACAAATGTTATTAGCAATTTGGAGGATAATGTATTGATGTGATTGCCTAATCGGAGAGCTTTATCCCAAACTCTTTTACGACAAAAGCGTCGCTTATATAATGCAAATGACATTGTTCAAAAACAAGCAATACCTTCAAATCGTGATTTTATTATTCCTCAACAACTTAGCGAAATAATTCTTTATGATTCTGGACCCGGTGAGGATAGAATCATTATCATCGGTTGTAAGATTCTACTCGATGGACTTTCTTTTTCTATGGTTTGGATTACTGATGGAACATTTAAGGTGGTACCGTCTGTTTTCTTCGAATTATATACGATTCATTTCAATTTTTGTGATGGAATAACTCCAGTTGGTTTATATTGTTTATTGCCAGATAAAACAAGAAATACTTACGTTCGATTGTTGCATGCAATTATAGAATTGATTCCATTGGTTTCTCAAAAAATTTTAATTGATTTTGAACAAGCAGCAATTAATACATTTAGCAATTCATTTCCAAATTCTTCGGTAACGGGTTGTTATTTTCACTTATGTCAAAGTGTCTTACGAAAAGTAAACGAACTGGGGTTAAAAGGTTTATATGTAACTAATGATCAAATACAAGAATATGTTAGATGTCTTCTAGCTCTTGCTTTTGTTCCATTAAAAGATGTTGAAGAAGCATTTGACATTCTAGCTGAATCTCAGCCATCAGAAATAGAAGGTTTAGATGAACTAACAACATTTTTCCAGCATACATATATTCCTGGTAGAAGAAATCGAATGAATGGTATATATTTTACACCTCCACGTTTTTATAAAGAGGAATGGAATCAAAATTTAGCAGGAATTTCTGGAATTGCAAGAACAACAAATTCTGTCGAAGGATGGCACTATGCGCTGCAATCGTTATTTTCTTGTCATCATCCAACATTATGGAAATTTGTAGGAATAAGTAATGACATGCAAAAACAAAAAGCATGTTTTTTTACAAGGTGCCACAGGAGTAATTCAAATTTCGACCAAAAAATATCGAGTATTAAATGAAAGAGTTTCAAGAGAAGTGTCAAATTATGGACGAACAAGCGTACTGATTTATCTTAGATCAATCGCATATCTGTCTCACATTTAAATAAAATTGACCTTATTTCTGATGTTTTATATTAATGTGATATAATATAATTTTTTTATATTAATGTGATGTTATATAAATGTGTTATATATAAATGATGCAGTTAAGTGTGATGCGGCTAAGTGTATGCACACCATATTTAGCATTTTAAAAATATCATATAATCTTTATTTATAACAGTTAAGTACTAGAAATAAACTAATGGATTATATAAGGGTCCTGAAGATCTTTTAGTCTATGTCTATTATTTACACACACACACACACATATATATATATATAATATTCAGAATTGTAAATTGTAATTTAAATAAATTGTTTCTTTGCTTATTAGAACAATTGTTAATCACTTTCTCAAAAGTAAACCATTTCAACGATTATCCAAAAACGAAATATAAAATATTAAAAGTGATTTTTAAAACTATTATTTACCTATAACCCTAATGAAGTATTTTTTCCATTATTTAAACTTTTTAAATAATGTTTGCTTGTCTATTTTGTCGAAAATTTCTGAATTATTTTTTATATTGTTATTAAATTTTTTTATTATTTTAAAAATTCATAATCCATATAACTAAGTTGTAGATATTCCACGAAGATATACAAATTATCATTTGAGTAGAAGAATATTCTATTCAGCGAATAACTATCGGAAAAAGCACATAAGCGCTAAAGCCCATTGTGCATTTTTGTAGAGAGTAAATGTTTAAGCGATAATTAATATTGTTAAAAATTAACCGAAATTAACTGAGTCATGACAAGTAATAATAAATAAATAATAATAACTAAATAATTTTTAATAACATTATATAGATGCTGAAGCATTCGTAACTGTCGCAATGGATGATATACATGCAAGACATAAACACAAGACATGTACATAAATTTGGGCACCGAGTAGGAACTTCTGATAATTATTTCCGAATCCGTGAGCACATCAAGGTTCGATTATATCGATTGATTATCAATTTTATTTCTTATTTATCTGTTAATGTCTTGTCAAACTTTTTCAATCACATGAAGGTTTGGGACAATAATAACAACAATAATACACTTAGTTTTAAAGTATAATTATTTTTAATAATTTTCAAATGTAATAATCAACTTTTAATGTAATTTAAACTTTAATATATAAATAATATAATTGGTACTTTTTTAAAATGTTTAGATTTGATTTACCAATTAGAAATTTGAAAATTAATTAATATTATAAAACTTATCCATTTTTTTCAAAAATTAGGAAGATATTCAAAAAATATATTAATAAAGAATGTCGAATAGCGAAAGTAGTTTGAATAATTGTTTAAATAATAATTCGACATTTGATATTAATAAATGTTCGCAAAATCATATTGATATTGTTAATAGAATTAAAAAAGTTAAAATTTTGTAATCATTGATGACTGGAGGCTACAGTATTAATAGTCTTAGCAATCTAAGAACTTCACCTCAAAATTTCTAAGCAGAAAGTACTTCAACATATGAATGAAATATAGCATAAATATTGCTTATTATTTATCTAATTATCCAATTAAGTATAAAAATATAGGATTTTAAATATAACAGTCAATATATATGTGTAAAAATCCATTTATAACAAATAATCTTATTTGTATGTACAGTTACAATAAATAATTTTTAGGGGTTTTTACACACACATATGTATATATATATATATATATATATATATATATAGTGTTTTTCCTTTAGTTTTCTTTTGTAAGTGAATTATTAATTTATTTATCAAAAAAATAAAATTGCGACTTGTCACGACCCTTCTTAGTTGAAACAATTTTAAAAGCTCAAGAGCCCCCAGTGGTTATTAAGGGTCAACCACAACCCAATGTCATTTCGATATTTATTTACATCTCCCTATGTAATCGGGTCGGACGCCTCTTCTCACTCGACATATTAAGAACATATTAAGAATATATTATGTTCCATATTAAGAACACCAACATGGGTTTTCAAACTTTTATTTTCATTACAATCAGAATTGTCTTTTGGACAACTCTCAGCAAAACTCGTCACTCGACATCGTTCTAAATTGATAATTTTTTATTAATGTCTGTTAATAAACAATTATTCGAACAAATTTTTCATTATTTTCTGATTTTATTTTTAAAGTTCAATTTTGTAGTTTTAGTATTAATTTTTATTTACATATTAATTTTATTTAAAAATTATTTTATGTAAAGAAAGAACATTTAATTAATTCAAAACTTAGTTAAAACTATTTATTTTAAACTAGCAGTGCCGAGTCTGAAGGGCCTTCGGGTTCTGATAAAGATAGGATAGGCTATGGGCCCCCACCTAACTCAGAGTCGAATGGTGTATGTTTTGTACGAAATATTCCTCAGTAGCTTATGATCATGTCTATGTTTAATATGTATTGTAAAACTTGTTACACTGTTGTGTCAGTCTGTAACTCACAACGCTGTGTTATGCTGTGTAGGACTTGTGGCAATGTGGTGTGATGAGACCTGCGGCACTGTCGGATTCCTGGAATTATTAATCGTTATATGGTAATATTATTAGGTATCTTTATCGAAATCATCAGCTCCCCTTTGTACATTTGTTTTGTATTGGTTTATCCATATGAACAGTATATCGACAATAAGCCCCTTCTCATAAATAATGTTTGCATCGTCGTCTGCATTCATTTAATCTACATTCGTATCATTCGCATTCTACCGATCGTATGTATCTTAATTATATAGTAACAGTTATGTCGATTTACTTCACCCCTTAAATAAAGTTTAAATCAATAAATTCGACCAAATTCCGTTAATTTCACTTCGTTGGTTTTATTCAGCATTTATCGACTTCGAAAATTTTTCTCAATTCGATCGTAGTGACTCTTACAAAATAACAAAATTTTGATTCGTATGAAGCAATAAATCAATTTATAACAGATAATAAATAAGAAAACTAAATCGAATCACTGGCTAGTAAAAGCGCTGGGATCGTTCCTCATTTTCAAGTGGTTTTACTTGGATAATTGATACTCTATAAGTTAAAGGAGGAAAACTCTAATTCAAAGATTTCCCGTTATATATACTACCAATAAAGTCATCATGAGATATTCAAATTATTCTAACATCACTGAACATAAAATATCAAAATAGAAAAATAATGGATTCAATACTTAATAAAAGTTATTAGCAATGACCGTAAATTAACAGAATTATTAGAAACGAATTTAATAATTGTACGAAAATTGTTTGTTTCACTAAGTTAAATTTGACCTCAGCTGCGCGTTAGGAAATCAAAATTGCGAAATTCTATCTACAGGTAGTTTATCTATCATTATTATCAGTTAAGTTCGTGCACGTTTGCTTCCTTTATCTCTCATATAAACTTATCTCAGCTCGCTACGTAAATTTGATCAATCTTATTGGAAACGCATCGATAATAAACCTATCACACTTTTTCTATATACATTCAGTAATAAACATCACTAAACATCAAGGTTTATTTCATTTATTTTTATTGAAATCCCATTATTGCCTCGTGGCAGTAGACTCGATCTTGGTTAGAAGTTTCACTGGCTCCTCTAAGCATAATGCAATTGTCTGCTCGACTGTTCGGACCTTTCGTCCGTAATAATCAGAAGTTGCTCTCTGATGAAATTCTCGTCGGCGGGATACATTCCCGAACTAAATACGACTTGGAGCCTTCCTCATCGGTATTATTACTTTTTTCGATTATTCTGGGGCATATCTAATGGGTGACGACGACTGGGACGACGACAAGACCTAACTTTACTCGCTAAAACTAAAAGAGGTCAGAATTTATTTATTAAATATATATTAAAAACAGTTTATAAATTTATACATTTATTGCAAGATTATTAAAATATAAAATTCAATATGAAATCCCGTAAAATTACATTCGATTTAAATTTGATCTCCGGAGGAACGAATTCGCAAGTGGCTTGGGTTTCGTAGAATGATTCTCAAAATTAAATTAATCTGATCGTTCTCGTCAAGGTTCCTGTCGAATCTAGCTATCTCCGATTTATGGTTCTCGAATTTGTGTCTTCGAAATACGTCTCAAATCTTCGTCTTCGAAATACGTATCGTCTTTGTGATCTATAAATTACTGTCGTTTTTCGTTGTCAGATTTTTGTGGGAGCTCTGATGAAAAACGATTCTTCTTTTATACTGCAGAGGAAAATGTTTGTTGCTTCTTCTTGGCCAACCAGGTTCTACCAAGTACTCGTCTGGAAATTCTGCGATGGTGGTTGGTCGGGCTTGTCGGTATGTCTTCAAAATATTTTTAAAATTTTTATTTCATTATAGAATGCTTGCTGGTGTGCCGCCGCACACTCTAGAATTTTTAGAGTTAGTGTGTGGCCGCGTCACCGATGATTCATGTGGAATTGTCAGCTGGTTGCTATTCTTGGAGTTACGGCTGATTCACGGTAATTTTTTAATTAATCTTTGTTTTTCTTAATTAATTTTCATATCTTTACAGGGTTATATCTCCTTTCGGAAATCTGTCAGTGCTTCACGGGTTCCACCCAGGGCTTCAAATCACGAGGGGCTACACGGGGAGGGTCGGTTGACCTCCTAACTCAAATGGATAGTTCGGTAGGCGACTTTATTAATTTTGAATTCATTTTGAATTAATTTTTGTTTCTCTCAAGATTCATACCCCTTCTCACAGCTTTTCCACACATTAACGGTTCGTCTCCAGGGGTGCGTCTCTTCTCACTCTATCTGAGGTGGGATGATTGTCCGTCTCTTTCTATAGGGTAAGCTTTTATTTGATCTTGTCTGATTTTCTTTATATCGTATTTATAGCTCTACTGCGGTGTCTGCGTCATTTTATCAGTCTACGAGGGCTCGGGATCCTCTTCACAACACTAGTGGGATCAGCCAAACTTTGTATTGCGCTTTTTAAATATATGTATCGTATCAAAACCATTTTCTTCTTTTCTTATATAATGTAATCGTATATTTAATCCTAATACTGTCTAGTTCAATGAATTTCAGACTGCAACAGACTGTTGTTTAGTCGTATCAAAAATAAAAAATGAAAATCAGAAATTGGATAATAATAACTAATTACCACGAATTCAAAGGACAAATCTCTCGTTAAGCAAATTACAGTTTTTTTATTAATCCTGATCCATTTGTTAAAAAAAACAAAAGACAATTCCGAATTCCACTAAAAAACTTATCTATTCAGAATTATTCTCATTTTTCCGTTCCCTATTCCAACAATCTATCTGTCACGACCCCTTTGAGTAGAAACATTTCTGATGACTCAAGAGCCCCCAGTGATTGTTAAAGGTCAACAACAACCCATTATAATTTTATTTCTATCTTAAACAATTATTGTATGTAGGGTCGGACGCATCCTATCTTGCCTGACATCTGCCTAGCAGTGCCAAACTCAAGAGGCCTTCGGATTCGGTTAAATGCAGGATAGCCTATGGGCCCCCAACCTGGGTCAGCGTCGGTAGATGATTGTATTCTGTGTGACTGTGCACTCCTCTGATGAATGTATCGCTCATGCTCGTTTAATGTAGTCGACATATTTATTATTTCAACTTGCGGCACTGTTGTGTCTGCATGTGAACTTGTTGCACTGTATCGAAATATATGTTTTAACGTGTGGTGTATAGATTTGGTTGAACTTGCGGTGATGACAACTTCGGTTACGTTTCTCTTCATTCTGTGTTGCTCGTACTGTGTTATTTACATTGTCCGACTTGTGGCATTGTTGTACCTCAACAAGTATAGAATTATTAGTTCATCATTAAGTATTAGATCATCATCAACGTACCAACGTCTATCGCTATTTATATCATATTATTTTCATCGATTTATTTTACACCTATTCTCGGCAATTTATTAGTTACAATTATCGACAACAGGTTATCTGTCAGCAGAATCTAGAAGTAAAATCATTATTCATATTTAATTCAACTTGATATCATAAGTTTCACTTATATTTGAATCAGATAATTTAATGGTTTATTCACATTTAACGATTACGTCTCATTCAAATGGAAAAATCCATATATCAATTTGGATTTCGATTTAATTCAATGATTGTTTATTGCAATAAAATATTACATTTTATTATATTTTATTTCAATATTTCCGAAACCTCCTCTCGAATATTACTCGAATAAAAAGAAATTTTTTATTCCATTTTCAACCAACTTATTGAGAGAATGATTGGAATTATAAGCAATCTAATTACCATTAACTAATTCTATCGAGAGAAAATTCTGCTCAATTCTGCTCATAGGAGTTATGAAATAATTTCCAATTTGTTTTACTATTTCAAACTCTGTAGCTTACTCCGAGCAATTATTCAATTCTCTAACGGGATTTATTCGATGCTCAATTAATTGACCCCTTTTCGACGATGACGACAGCGACGGTGAGCGCCTGCTCAAGCTAAGTCTTGTAAAAGAACGGAGGCGCAAAGGCCGGGGTTATTGACGAGTAAATTTAGTGGATTTGTAACGGTTCATCAACATTCAATTGGATTAAACTATAATTGATTATTAAAGATTTAAATAGTGATTTTCAATTAATTGGAAATGATTAAATTATTGATAAATAGATAAATAACAAATCTTTACAACAAGTTCTATTCAATACTTATCAATCGAATACATGTATTTAGGATTAAATTTCGAAACGAACTGTGCTCATAACAATCAGTTACAATAATCAAATTCAAATTACTAGGTAGGTATCCGGAGGGCTGTTAGATCGCTCGTCGGTTGCTAATTCGTGGATTGTTTTTCGCCGGTCGACGCGTCAGTAATTAGAAGCGTCCAATCGTACTCTAATATTCGGATCGTGCTCACGAATCTACTACTATGTCGATGTCGCTGCTTTTCTCCGATGAACTCTATTCTGTAGATGATCGTCGGTCGTTCCTCTCGAGTTTTCCTAACTGATTTGATGTCGTTCAACTTGTTCGCCCTGAGTCGAATGAATGATCGTGCAATAAGGTTCGTTGATCAAATTTATTTTCAAAACTAGTATAAACTGTCGATTTCAAAAATTGTTGTCTTGCGTTTTCATTGCAGAATGACGATTGTTTTATACCGTGGGTAACTTGTTCTGGTGTATCTTCCTGGCCAATAGTCTGTTGCCAACGAGTAGTCTGCAAAATTCTGCATGCTGGTCGTATACTTTAGTTTCTGTCGTGTGCTTGTTCGTGTGCCTCTAAAAATTTTAGTAAGATTTTTATTTATTATAGATTTTCGTAATGATGTGTTGCAGATGGCTTGATGATTCACGATGATTAATGGTCCGACGATTATTTTTGGAATATAGTCTGACTCATGTAAGTTTTTTAATTAACCTTTATATTTCTTAATTAATTGTCGAATCTTTCAGGGGTTATAACTCCTGCTGGGAACGCACCATCGCTTTGCGGGTTTCATTCCTGGATCGGGTTCGAAGGGATCTATCTTGAGAGGGTCGGATGATCTCTCAGCTCCATTGGATAATTCTGTAAGTGACTTCATTAATTTTTGAGTTTATTTTAATTAATTTTTTTTCTTTTTAGACTTAATAACTTTTCTCAGGGATTTTCTACGCTTCGACAAGTCATTCTCACGGATATGCCTCGCGACGCACCAACTGTGGAGGGGTGATTACTCACTTCCCATTATCCTTTAGGTTGTTATTAAACTTTGTTTATTTTCTTCATATTATGTTTTAGCCCTAATGCTTTGTCGACCTGCGGGGAACTCAATAACACTCTCAGGGTTTCAGGACTCACATTGCATGTGTTATGACGGCTTATTAAATAAATGTATGCAATCAATCGTCTTCTCTTCTTTTCTTTCTTTATATATGATCATATGTGTACGTGTGGTATAAATAGATTCTCGATTGCAACATATCGAACCATTAAAAAAAATAAAAAGTAGAATTATTGCAAGTTTCCGATATACCCAATCATTCCAATTTCAACGATCTGCCGAACTAAAAAAGAAAAAGAAGAATATCGCTGATTCTAACCCTCTATAACATTTTTATTCCATCAATCCACCGGAACTTTTTAAGTCAGGATCTATCTCTAGTAATTTATTTTTATTTTATTAACTCACCCTTTATCAATCCAACTTTTGTGATTCGAGTTGGATTTTCCTTGCTTCTCTTTTATTCTTCCCTGTTATAATTTTATAGTAATAATATTATTTATAAATTATTAAAGTTGATCGTTATATACATCATCGTGAAT